>CAUYQG010019865.1:0-12789 GCA_963574415.1 Tarsius wallacei | reverse complement strand
TGCTAATTAGAGTAGATGGTCTCTGGGCACTCAAATACTACCACATAAGTAAATCACCTTTAATAATCATGGGGAAAGTATATTTGCATCAAAAATATTTCAACGGACCCTCACAAGATTCATTACATTCCTACATTGAGTTATCCCTCAAGATATAGCTTTGAAAGGATCTGTTTAAAGATCTACTTAGCCGGGCTCAGTGGCTCAGCCTGTAATCCCACGCCTTGGGAGGCTGAGGTGAGTGGATTGCCTGAGACCACGGGTTCGAGACCCGCCTGGGCAACTTGGCGAGCCCTCATCTCTACAATAAATCAAAAATTAGGCGGGTGTGGTAGCATGCGCCTATAGTTCCAGCTACTTGGAAGGCTGAGGCGAAAGGATCGCCGGAGCCCAGCAGGTCGAGGCTGCGGTGGCCGGGAGCGTGCCACTGCACTCCAGTCTGGGCGACAGAGTGAGACTCCAACTCACAAAAAAAAAAAAAAAAAAGATCTATTTAACTTACATGTAGCTGGGGGGTGCTCAATCTAGGTCTTCATCTGCCCCCAAGAGTTTTTCTCAAATTAGCTATCATGTTGCAGAGACAGTTTTTACAAGTGTATAAAATGGTTAAGAGCAAAATACAATTCTGCCACAGCTACTTTGAACATTGCTCTAAAACAGAGTCTTAGTTTAATAGTAGAACATCGAGGGAAATATGTTCAGAAGGGTTGGCTGGATCCTGCAATTGCACAACACTTTACATCAAATTGAGAACATGGTCAATTTCTGTAACAAGGAAAGGAGCAAGGACAATGGACTTAATTTATTGGGGTTGAGATGAGGCTGGGAGTTTGACTGGTTGGGAGAGAATACCAGACAAAATGTGAAGTGAAGCCTCACTGATGTATCTGTTTTTCTGGAAGGTAGGCTTATCTTTGGCAAGTTCCATCTACAATAAAGCCCATATTTGTCCCTTTTTACTACAAATCTTTCAAGCAAGTATTTTCCTTTCTTTTCAAGGTTTCTTCTTGGTTCCTTTAAGCCAATTTTCTCATAGCTTAGGTCCAGATTTCTCACTCTGAATGGCTCAATTTCATATATACCTTCCTCTAGGCCAGAAATAGCCTCTCCCCTGTTTTGCTGAGGCTTTCTCTACTTTCTCTATTCATTGGCAACTCCTGAATATTTCTCTAAGTGAAGTAAACTTTCTTTCAGCAATCCATAAAAAACTAATGTCTTCAGCATCCAGCACTAAGCCTGTCAACACTGCACAGTCCTCTGAAAGCAGCATAAACATTTATTCACCTTGGGTGTTTTCTACTTGGATCATCATTTTTTCTTTTTTGATCGCCATGCTGTTTTCTATGTCTTTGTCCTTGTGTATGTTTGAATGTGCCACTATGCTATGTTATAGACAGGGAGCTTCAAAAGGAGTCTTCGACAACAGTACTTTGAACCTAGGAGCTTGCAGGATACAAGAGTCAACAATGATGATGTCAAAATGCCATTCACTCGGAACTGATGTATTCCTACAATAAATGTTTCTGGAACACTGAGCAGAGGGATGTTCTTTCCTGAGTATAAGAGGATGTGACTCTATCCAGTTGAAGTCAGTTCATGGGGACAAAAGACAAAGTCAACCCCAGGTTGAATGACTAGATTCAGCAGAAGAAACAATAGACTTGCTTTTAGAAATGGAGTAAAATGAAACTAATTTCTTAAAGGTTATTGTGAAAGTCCTACAATTACTAAAATAAAAAGATCAGCTGGGTGTGGTGGCTCACACCTGTAATCCCAGCTCTTTGAGAGACCGAGGTGGGAGGATTGTCCAGGAGGAGTTCAAGACCTTACTGGGCAACCATAGCAAGACCTTGTCTCTACAGAAAATTAAAAAATTAGTCAGGTGTAATAGTGCGCATACTGGGCAACATAGCAAGACCTTGTCTCTACAAAAAATTAAAAAATTAGTCAGGTGTAATAGTGTGTACCTGTTGTCCCAGCTACTCTGGAGGCTGAGGCAGAAGGATCGCCTGAGCCAAGGAGGTTGAAGTTGCAGTGAGTCACTATCTATTGATCATGCCACTGCACTCCAGACTAAGCAACAAAATGAGACCCTGACTCAAAAAAACAAAACCCAAAAGATTGATGGGGGCTGGGTGCAGTGGCTCACACCTATAATCCCAGGAATGACTCAGGCCAAGGTGGGAGAATAACTGAAGCCAGGGGTTTAAGACCAGCCTAGGCAACATAGCAAGATCCTGTCCCCACAAACCATAACAAAAATTAGCCAGGTGTGGTAACATATGCCTGTAATCCTAGCTACTTGAGAGGCTGAGGCAGGAGGATCACATGGGCCCAGGAGTTTAAGACTGCAGTGAGTTATGATCATGCAGCTGAACTCCATCCTGGGAAACAGAGCAATAACCTGTCTTAAAAAAATTAAAAAATTAAAATAAATAAAAATAAATGAGATCTTTTAGTTTAAGCATTAGGATCTGTGAAGTTGCTAAAAAATTGGAGACAATTTTAATGTCTAATATGTAAGCATGACTAAGTAATTATGGTGTGCTTACATAATAAATTATTGTGTAGGCCTTAAAAATGGTGTTTATAAGATTTGAAATAAGATGGGCCTTACAAGTATGTTTTAATATTAAGCTAAAGAACCGAATGCTATGTGTAAAATATCTCTTGAATATACACATATGAAAAATTTTAACAATTGGAAATCTTAATTTTGGTTAGGGAGGAAAACAAGGTGGCTGAGGCAAAAGATCGGAAGAAGCCTCCTCCTTCTATACCGATCTGTTCTTTCTGAGCTTTAAAGTGTTTGAATGTGATGGGGATTGGGAGTGACAGGAGAAAGAGAAAGAGTCTAAGAAAAAGTTTGGGAATAAGGGAAACAGAGATAAGAAAGACTGAGGACAAATAAACCTGGGAAGAAAGGGAAGAAAAAAGGGAAGGAAGAAGAAGGAAAGAAAGGAGATACTGAGGAATGAAGGGAAGAAGAGAGGCAGGGAGGGAAGGAAGGAATGAAAAG
Organism: Tarsius wallacei; assembly: GCA_963574415.1. Taxonomy (NCBI): domain Eukaryota; kingdom Metazoa; phylum Chordata; class Mammalia; order Primates; family Tarsiidae; genus Tarsius; species Tarsius wallacei. Next base: position 9,770 of record CAUYQG010019865.1, on the reverse strand, counting down.
AGGCTGGGGCCTCCAGGGTAACTCAAGTCTGTTATCCCAGCACGCTGGGAGGCCCAGGTGAGAGGATGGCCCAGCCTGCTGGTTTGAGACCAGTCAAGGCAACATGGTGAGACCTGGTCTCTACAATAAAATGATAATAATATTAAAAATTAAGCCTGGCTCAGTGGCTCAGCCTGTAATCCCGTGCCTTTGGGAGGCTGAGGTGAGTGGATTGCCTGAGCCCGTGGGTTCGAGACCCGCCTGGGCAAGTGAGACCTCATCTCTACAATAAATAAAAAAAAAATTAGCCGGGCATGGTAGCGCGCGCCTGTAGTTCCAGCTACCTGGAAGGCTGAGGCAGAAGGATCGTTGGAGCCCAGCAGGTCGAGGCTGCGGTGGCCGGAGCGGCCACTGCACTCCAGTCTGGGAGACAGAGTGAGACTCCAACTCAAAAAAAATAAAAAAATAAAAAAATAAAAAAATAAAAATTAGCTAGGTGTAGTAGCGTGCCTGTAGTTCTGGCTACTTGGAAGGCTGAAGCAAAAGGATCGCTGGAGCCCAGCAGGTCGAGGCTGGGGTGGCCGTGAGCTCTCCAGCCTGAGCAACGGGAGGGAAGGGGAGAGGGATGGAGGAAGGAAAGGGAGGGAGGGAGGGAGAAAGGAAGGAGAAAGGGTAGGAGGCAGGGAGGGGAAAAAAGGAAGGAATGAGAGGAAGGAAAGAAGGAAGGGAGGAATGAAGGGACAGAGGGAGGGAGGGAGGGGGAAGGGAGGGAAAGAGAAAAGCACTGCATCCAGAGAAAACAAATCAACTAGAGTCAGGGAGACAAAAGTTTAGAGAGGAAAGGGAAGTAGAGAGACAATGAAGACAAGACCCTTAAACTTAAAATGTGCCAGACTTGCTCAGCGCAGGAAACTCTTTTGTAAGCCTCACATGGGGAAGATCTGTGCACAGGGGAAAATGTGCTGACTCCTGCCCAGGGCCTGTCAGAGGATAGAAACAGATCAATTAACCTGGGTGGGGTTCTCCTGCCAGTGCTCAGTCCAGGCCATGCCAAGCCAAAGCTCTCACATGATCATGAAGCTGTTAAAGGGCCATCAGCTGCAGGGTGGAATCAACCTTTTACCCTGTGGAAAAATACTCTTCCTGTTCCCATGTCATCTCCGCTGGCTCAGCCATCACCTCTCTGCCAGTCCCAGCTCTGGCAGGACACAGACCACGCTGCCTGGCCTTGGGAAAAAGGCCATCCAGAATCTGAGCCTGTTTCAAGGACCCTCTATGGTCAGCACAGCCTGGTACAACAAATTGGTGGGACAATCTTAGGGCATATTTGTGAGTGAAAAAAAACAGGCATTTGGAGCAGAATATTCCCATAGATCTTAGACCACTAATGCACGTTATAGGGAAAAATGACTCAGCACCAGAAAAGACTTTGAAATCAAAGCTAGGCCAAAGATGGGCTCATTAATTCATATATTCATTATTCCAATAATTTTTGAGCATCTACAATACATGGGCGCCAAGCTGGAGGCTGAGAATACAGAGGTACAGAAACAATTTCAGTGTCTTAGGGAGAGAGAAGGTGTGCACAAAGTGCACGGGGGCTTTAGTGGGAATGGCAAATGTGATTGATTTTTTAAAAAAATAGAGACAGAATCTTGCTTTGTCACTTAGGCTGAAAGGCAGTGGCAGAATCATAGTTCCCTGCAACCTTGACCTCCTGGGCTCAGGTGACCTTTCCTCCTCAGCCTCCCGAGTAACTGGGACTACAGGCGCATGCTACCACGCCTGGCTAATTTTTTTATTTTTTTGGTAGAAACAGGGTCTCGCTATGTTGCTCAGGCTGGTCTTAAACTCCTGGGTTCAAGTGATCTTCACACTTAGGCCTTCTAGTGTTGGGATTGCAGGCGTGAGCCACCATACCTGGCCTGTGTCTAATTCTCTTTGAGAACAAGCAAGGTTTCTAGGAAGGGGACATTTGAGCACAGCCTTAAAGATTGAGAGGAATCCACCAGGCAGAGAAAGTAGAAGGATTCTAGGCAAAGAGAGCCACAGGTAGAAGCCAACAGGTATAAAAGAACATGTTAGGATCATCTGGAGTATGAATGGTGGTGGTCTGGCAGATCTGGCAGGGAACATGGGTGGGGCAGCAAGAAAATTGGAACCAGGTAAGGTCAGGCACATATAAAGGCTCAGGGATACTCTCAGTTAGAAGGGAGTTTAGCGATGATAAAAAATAAAAAAAACAATTTAAAAAATTTGTATCCCACATCTTTAAAATAAAAAAAAAATTTTTTAAATGTGAATGTATTACCTATTCTTTCTAATTAAAATGAATATTTAAAATGAAGAATCAAGGCTGGGTGCAGTGGCTCATGCCTGTAATCCCAGCACTTTGGAAGACTGAGGCCAAAGGATTGCCTGAGCCCAGGGGTCTGAGACCAGCCTGGGATACTTGGCAAGACCTTGTCTCTACAATAAATCAAAATATTAACTGGGCATGGTGGTGGGCACCTATAGTTCCAGTTACTTGGAAGGCTGAAGTGGAAGGATCGCCTGAGCCCAGCAGGTCGAGGCTGCAGTGGTTGTGAGCGTGCCACTGCACTCCAGCCTGGGCAGCAGAGTGAGATTCTGACTCAAAATCAATCAATCAATCAATCAATCAATCAATCAATCAAATGGAGAATCAGGAAATATAAAGACATATGTAGTATAAGTTTAATTATGCAAAAATATACAAAGAAAAATAGCAGGAACTATGCTAAAGTATTAACAATGATTTTCTCTGGAATCATAGGGTTGTTATTCCTTCTTCCTGTATTTCTTTATTTTCTAGAGTTTTATTTACACAAAGATATTTTCATGAAAATTAATTTTATTTGAAAATCAATGGAAAATATGAAATTAAAAAATTTAGAAAACCTGATTTTTAAAAACTTTTAAATGTATATATAGTTTATAATCCAGTGTATTTCATTTTGTGATAAAGCCATCTTTTGAGAGAATTTTATTAAATTTATCATTAATGAGTAATATTTATACTTTTCTTTTCTTCAAAAGTCATTTGGAAAACAGACTCTTCAGTTGTAGAAAAGACAGTTTTCCACTTAGAGAATGAGGCATATTCTGTACTGAGAGTTAATAGAGTTGAATTCTCACATTGAGCCTACAGTAATGAATCATGTGACCTTGGAGACAAGTAATTTAACTTCTGCTAGTCAAATAATTCTCAACTCTAAAACAACTTGAACCCTTGAGGTAAAATGGACCTGTAACATTTTCAAAACTACCATGGAAATCAACATCAGTTTGCCAGCTTGGTTTTGTTAAGTAAAGTAATTACAGCAACAACAAAAACCACCACCTCTGTCCTTCACCATCTATCATCCCTATTGTTTTGTGAAACAAAGGAATTTTTTTTTTTTTTTTGAGTTGGAGTCTCACTCTGTCACCCAGACTGGAGTGCAGTGGCCGCTCCCGGCCAATGCAGCCTCGACCTGCTGGGCTCTGGCGATCCTTCCGCCTCAGCCTTCCAAGTAGCTGGAACTACAGGTGTGCGCTACCACGCCCAGCTAATTTTTTGATTTATTGTGGAGATGAGGTCTTGCCAAATTGCCCAGGCAGGTCTCGAACCTGAGGGCTCAGGCAATCCACTCACCTCGGCCTCCTAAAGTGTGGGATTACAGGCTGAGCCACCAAGCCCGGCTGAAACAAAGGAATTTTAACTCACACAAAAAGTAGGAGAGTCATTATTGCCAAATACAGGATAATCCTTTAAATTGCATTATTTAGTTTTACGAACAAAATCATTATTATAGAATTTTTCTCATTTTCCTTGCATCTGTATCTGGATTAAGATGAGAACCATTTCAACATTCAAGTTATATTTATTTCTTTTTTTAAAAGTTATATTACTAAGTAGAGAAATATGCAACAAACTTAAAAAAAGATAGTCTGAGTTTTTATTCCCTATATTTATTCATGTCAATCGGTTGTGGATACAGTGGTGGCTCAATCATTTTTGCTCACAGAGGCCTTAAAGAAACAGCGATACTCTTCAGTTATCAAACAACCGTAATAGTTTCATTTTTCAGTACACAGAGATTGGGATACATGATCTCACAATACGCTATTAACATTATAGTCAGCTATAAGGTGACAAAAGTAACTCCGTGTTATTAAAAAATTTGAAATTGACTGAATTCACACAACTGATTGGATTGGAATTCACATAGTCTTAATTCCTAATTCCAAAACCCTTGTTCTTTTCATTATAGACTATTGTAACATAATGGCTTTTTTTTTTTTTTAGATAGGAAAATATAGTTTATTTAGAAAGGAGATTAGACAGAGAGAGAGGAAAGATTCATTTCCTCAAGGTAGGGGAGGCGGCCAAAGTTTAGGGAAACATGACCCAGCCAGAGTTCAAAGATCAGCATGGCTAAGCCAGAACTTATCAAAAACATGGTTTTTCTTTGAATATCATATTGTGTATGAAGTGATTTACATGATAACTCATTCCAAATAGCTGAAGAATATAGAAAATGTTTGAAAACCATCCTTGCTCTCCAGGAGTTTAGAATCTGACCAACAGGCTGAGTGCAGTGGCTCAAACCTGTAATACCAGCACTTTGGGAGGCTGAGGCAAGAGGACTGCCTGAGCCCAGGGGTTCGACACCAGCCTGGGTAACTTGGTGAGACCTCGTCTCTACAGTGAATGAAAAAATTAGCTGGGAATGGTGGTGTGTCTGTAGTTCCAGCTACTTGGAAGGCTGAAGTGGAAGAACTGCCTGAGCCCAGCAGGTTGAGGCTGCCGTGACTGTGAGCGTGCCACTGCACTCCAGCCTGGGCGACAAAATAAGACTCCCACTCAAAAATAAAATAAAATAAAATAAAATTTGACCAAGGAGGCAAGCTACACACACACACACACACACACACACACACACACACACACACACACACACAGAGTTTTAATTACAACACAAGGCAACATATACTTGTGCTGAATGAGTAATACAAATAACAAAGACAGTAGGTGAACTTTAAAGCAAGGTAAAAAACCACAGAGCCAACTCAGAGTTTTGAGTTGGACATTTTACGGGAAAGAGGTAGGAGAAGGATATTTATTTCAAGGAAAAAAATGTGTGAACAAGAGTTTAAAATATGGAAAGTAAAACACCTATTCCAGAGAGAGTGAAGAGAGCAGAAGATTGGAGGGAGGTGTATGTGCCAGGCTGTAGTGGTTGACAAACTTAGAAAAGTAGCTGGGGTTGACTTGTAGATTCTGATCAGCTAAACGGCAGGGCAGCTTCTACTCTTCAGTAGGTTCCTCAGTGGCCATTCGGGGGAGGAGCAGCTAAAGGCAGAAGACAGAGGTTTACTGGAGGTGAATGAGTAAGGGTGTGGACTAGAGGAAGGAAGAAAGGAAAATCAGTATTATAGGATGCAGTGAGAGATTTGATAAGAAAGGTAATGAGGAGGGAAAAAAATCAGAGAAATATGCAAAGTTTCAAGCTTCTATATTAAGGAGAATTTGGTTCCATAGGCAAAAAATGGGGACACAGGAAGAAAATGTTTCTTATAGAGAAAACAAAATTAATTTAGTTTTAGATATAATTTTTTTTTTTTTGAGTTGGAGTCTCACTCCATCGCCCAGACTGAACTGCAGTGGCCGCTCCCGGCCACCGCAGCCTTGACCTGCTGGGCTCCGGAGGTCCTTCTGCCTCAGCCTTCCGAGTAGCCCGAATTACAGGCACACGCTACCATGCCTGGCTGATTTTTTTATTTTATTGTAGAGATGAGGTCTTGCCAAGTTGCCCAGGCGGGTCTCGAACCCACTGGCTCAGGCAATCCACTCACCTCAGCCTCCCAAAGTGTGGGATTACAGGCTGAGCCACCGAGCCCGGCTTAGATACAATTTTTGAAAGGTAGCTTGACATAATGGACTTGAGTTCAAATTTTACTTTTGCAACCTCTCACCCTAAGACCAAGGCAAGTTTATTTACCTCTCTTATTTCAATTTCCTAATAAGTAAAGTGCAGGCGGTAACTCACCTATAAGATGGTTTGAAGGATTAAATGAGACTTGTTTTTAGAACACTTGTTGTAGCATATAGTGTATGGTTGATAAAAGATTCTTCTAGTTATTGCTAAGTCTTGTGATACCACTAACAAATAAAATAAACAGTAACTAATAGCTGATATAACGAATTTGAGTTGTCAGCGGAAGTAACCAGTAGATAATCTGAAATAAATGTTGGAGCGCAAGTGAATATTCAGGATTGGAGAGTCATCTGTTAAGAGTTGATGCTTGAAGGATTAGCTATCCTAGCAAGCATGAAGGTAGAAATGCTAAATTTGGGGACTGTCCACCCTTAGGGGTGTGAAGAAGAGGAGGCAATGTTTAACAAGACAAAGACTTAATCAGAGAGAAAGAACAAGAAGAAAGAGAATGCAATAATACAGAATTCAAGAGAGGGACAATTTCAAGAAGGGAGTAAGCAGAAATTTTCAAATGTTGCAGAAAAGGCATGTACCATGTATTACTTATGTGTCAGAGCTAGTTCAAGAACTTGGAATGATTTTCAAGACCATATTAGTAAATGATTGTTATTTTTGAGTAGGAGTTTCACTCTGTCGCACAGGTTGGAGTGTAGTGGCACAATCATGGCTCACCATAGCCTCGACCTCCTGGGTTTAGGTGATCCTTCCAACTCAGCCTCCCAAGTAGCTGGGACTACAGGTGTGCACCACCATGCCAAGCTAGATTTTTTTAATTTTTTTGTGAGATGAGGTCTTGCTATGTTGCCCAGTCTGGTCTCAAACTCTTGGACTCAAGGGTTTTTCCCACGTAAGCCTTCCAAAGTGTTGGGATTACAGATGTAAGCCATCACACCTGGCTGCATAAGATTTAATTTATTTAAGTATATTTTTCAAGGGTACATATTTATCCTCTTCAATGATAGATTTCCTTGGGAATTAGAGTAATCAAATATTTTTTATTTTTTATTTTTATTTTTAGAGATGATGTCTCGCCAAGTTGCCCAGGCTGGTCTTGAAACCCTAGGCTCAGGTAATCCTCTCACCTCGGCCTCCCAAAGTGCTGAAATTATAGGCATGAGCCACTGCGCCTGGTCCATTAATCAGATGTTAATTTAACAAATAGGAAGGGTTGCAACCAACTTATTAAAGTACCAGTCAGAGCAGACCTAGATTATGAAGATAATCTAATGGTATTTTAATATACAAATAGGAATAAAAGTTCTTGAGAAACGTCTCTTTAATGTTGAAATATTCCTTCTTACAATTCGTATTCTTCGTTTGTTTAATATACTCATAGAGCAAAGAGTAAACTTCATAATTCTTTGTTCAAATTGCCACAAAATCCAAATAACACATTTCAACTAACTGAGATTTTATTGTTTTGCATGTCGGTGAGTCCAATAACTACAGGTTAAAGATCAAGTACCATCTATCTACTCCTCGATGTCTGGCTATACATTTAAGAGATCTTATGGAGCTAAATATGTCTTCTGAAATAAAATCTGCCAATCTCATAGACTTGGAAATGTGATGAGTTTGCATTCATGACTTATATACACCTCTGAAAAAGCATAACTGAGCATCATCCCCAAGGCCTGGCTACTAGAAGTACTTGGCTTAAAGAAATTGATTTGAGGTTTCACTGGTAAATGATGTTAGGGACTCAAGTCAGTTGAAATTTATGAAGTTATCACAACTGATTTTTAAAAACAAGTTAATTTACAGAAATAGGTAATCAAAAGATAAAACAGATTGCCAAAGGGAAAAGGGGATAAGTAAATTAAAGCCCAAGATGAAATTATTACACAGCAATATAATCCATCTGCTAAACAAATTTGGTTCTAAGTTTCCTAGTGGTCAGAGCAAAGAGGAAAAATGCACTCCTAGTTATGGGATTAAAGCTATTGTTTATAAGAACAAAACTTTTTTTAGTGCAAACAAAGATTCTCCTGAAGCTCCAAACCTAGGGAAATTTCTCCTGCATGTCCTCGTAAAGAAGAATCTGGCAATCTATCAGATTGGGATATCAATGAAATTCCTGTGTTAAATATAGTATCGAATTTCGTAGAGCTGAGCCTGATAGCACCCTTTCATGTGAGCACAATTCCATCAAGTCATACGATAAGGAGGCAAATATCTGTGATCCAAATACACAGTGCTCTGACAATCAGGTTTGATCCATAGGTAAATTTTAGGATATGCAGCAGAATGGAGAATTTGCATAACCTTCCAGCGAGTCTCCACAAACATTATATCTCAAAAAACAGCATTTTGCTAAGGGATTAGACAGCAGGGAGTTCAAAGTTGTATTTTCTAGTGAGAACCTGGTTACAGATATTCTGTATTATCATGTGCCTTGACCACTGGCAGTCCAAGAGGAAGGACAAATTTCTCTTAGGAAAATTACCTAATCTAGTTGAACACACAGGTGGGTGAGTATCTTAAGGAAGCTCCTGTCTAGTCACCATTTGACTCCTTTGAGCCTATTTTCTGCTTAAAATAATAATAAAGATTTTAAAAATATACATATTATTTTGGTTTGCAGACATGAAGGGGTTTTCATATACAAACTCCCACATTGTCTGATTTGGTCCTTTCTGCCCTGTGCTGAGGTATGGCGAGTGAAATTCTCTTTTTATAGACAGTGACCAAAAAAGGAGCGGGGTCTAAAATCGCTTTGAGGACTTTGATTCCATGATTTTTACTATAAACTGTCTCGCCTGTCTGGCCTTCCAGGATAACAGCTTTGATTGTTTCAGCGCTCACCTATTCTATTGGAATATAAAATCCTAGGAGGCAGGGTAATAGTTTATGTTAGGAGAGCCCCAGGAGAGTGCTTATTCAATATTATCCTGATTTTGGCCCAGACTGTGCACTTAAATCGTCCCCATTCTAATTCTTCTTGCCTGAAGTTATGAGGAAAGCCTGTTAAAGTACAAGTTTAGAAATGTAAATTTTTAAAGTTGTCAAGCCAGCAGGCAAAAGAGACTATGACTGAATGACTTATAGCCTTAAAGAGCCCTAAAAGAACTTTATTTGGAAGCACTCACATCCCCCTCATTGCCCTTCACTACATTCATTTTGGGAAGGCAGGGAGCGGCTGCCCAGAAGCTGCACCCATCTCCATCCTTGCGATTTCCAGCCCCAGTGACAGTAACAGGGCATTAGTAGAATTCTCAGGAGCACCCACCCGGGATATGCTGCGAATATTAACATGGGCAAGAGTCTGCTAGGAAGACCTGCTGTCCCTGTGCTAATTGCCCCAGACTCTTTATTGTTGCTTCATTCTACAGGGAATTGATTCATCAGGTCACATGTGCAGCAACACATGTTGGAGATTGGAGAAGCTATTTAATGCCTGCAAAAATAGAGATGCGATGCAGGCCGGCAGGCAGCTGTGGCCTTACCCAGTATTACCAAATTCATGCCGGGCCCAGAGCCAGCAAAACCGTCACAGGAAAGATGAGCAAGGCACCCCCACAGCATGTTAATATTCTTTCAACTTGTGAAATATCATGCCTTTGTTCAGTATTTACAATGAATGGAAGTGAAGATTTCTTGGAATAGTTGGCATTTACAAGTATAGTTTCTTTCTCTATCATTTTCTTTCTCCTCTTGGGAGAAGTTTTTTTTCTTTGTTTTTGTTTTTGTTTTTTTTGAGTTGGAGTCTCACTCAGTCGCCCAGACTGGAGTGCAGTGGCCGCTCCCGGCCACCGCAGCCTCGACCTGCTGGGCTCAGGCGATCCTTCC
>CAUYQG010019864.1:0-17911 GCA_963574415.1 Tarsius wallacei | reverse complement strand
TTCAGAGCTGTCATTGTTTTTACTGAGGTCTGACAGTTAAGCTTGCGAACTTGCTACTGTGTACTTACATTGGCAGCACTGTTCAAATAACTGTATGGGAACACCCTCCCTACTCACCTGATCTGGCCACCAATGACTTTTCTTTACCCAAAGATAAAGGAAATTTTGAAAGAAAGACATTTGATGACATTCATGACATCACGCGTAATATGAGGACAGTGCTGATGAGCATTCTAGAAAAAGAGTTCCAAAATTGCTGCTGCTTGTATATTCTTCTCTAGGGACATGGGCCCCATGTCCTGGGGAAATTGTAGAGATTTGGGGTGTACTGGCAAGGGAAATGCTCTTCCCCTCAGCCCTGTTCTGTTTACATTGCTTTCATCATGGAGGCAGCATCTCCCAGATCACCGGGGGGTGGCTAACTTAGTATCTTTCCTAACCTCTCTACCCATGTGGTGCCAAGCAGGCCACGTTGCGCCATTTACTCCCCTTCCTTATAGTGTTACATTCTTCTCTTTACTTCTCTGGCTTGGTCTTGCAACCCTGAGGTCCAGATAGAAGCAATGTCCTTGTAACCCGAATGTCCGGGTTTTACCTCATCTTAATTGTGTCCTTTGAATACTCTAGAAGTTGTTACTGAGTTACTGAAGGAGTGATAGAGAAAGGAAAAAGTTGCGCCTTTTAGGGGGCAACTGCTTTAGTCGTACATGATCATCAAGTCTGGCTTTCATAGAACTGTGTTCTAGGGCTTGAGTACATGAGCTATCCAAATGTAGAACATCAGCTACATATGTCTAATGACTTATTTTTTTTTTCCTCCCCGAGAGCTAATGTGACTAATTTTTTTTCTTCTTCCTGTGCAAAATGAGAACAACAACAGCTCTACTTCCTGTGTGGATCTTGATATGCGAACTCTAATAGGAATCAGCCAAAAAGAGAAAAGAAAAACAAGTGTCTTATGTATATTTGTTCCTTCTAAAAAAATAAGATGAAGTAATCGTTTGTCTCAGAGAAGATCAAAAGAATACACAGTGGTCTTTTTTCTAGGACATGTTTGTTCTCCTTCCCATTCTGTCACTCTTACTGACCTCGTTACATTTGCTGACGAGGGGTTGTGGAAGGTAGAGGGGACAGAATTTAAGGACTGCAGGATCAGAAACCTAGAAATGTCATCTTCTTTCCCTGTCCTAGCACTGTTTCCTTGGCAGGAAAGTCTTAAACCCTAAAGGACTTCTGATTGTCTCTAGGATATTTAAATATCCTAAGGGTTTCTGGGTAGATATGGAGGGGACCCCCAAAGAACCAGAATTTACTTATGAATTATTGTGTATTTTTACATGTTTAAACTTCAGTCATCTTCAAAGTACTACCCATTTGATGCAGCACACCTATATCGAGATGCTTTTCCCACTGCATAAAACAGTTTTTGAGCTCATCAATTTCGATGCCTTCCTGTGCTTCTGCTGTTTTTTGTTTTCACCTGTTCCACATCGACAAAATGTTTCCCTTTAAGGATATTTTTCATCTTGGGAAACAAAAAAAAGTCACTCAGCTCAAGATCAGGTAAATATGGAGAGTGAGGTGGGGGGGGGGTCATGCCATCTTTGGTCAAAAACTGCTGAACACTCGGCACTGTGTGGGCAGGTACGATCGTAAATCAACCATCATGAAATGGGCAAACACATTGAAAGAATCTCAAAAAAAACTTCACTGAAGTCAAACGCCACCTCTCACAACAACACTAGTTGGTACACTGATGCTAATGGGTTCCTGGAACAGTTACCTAGCAGGGGAAGCCTATAATACAAGGGGCCCACCTTCCAAAAGACAATTCCAGGATTTTGGGGGATCCTTCCTGATATTTTAATGTCACAGAGGTCAATGGAGAACAAAGTTTAGCTAGGTAAACACCTGGCTTCTCTGGTGCCCTTCCTTGTCTATCCTGAAGTTATTTTCTTATCTGTTTGCTTACTGGCTGGCTCTCATTTTTATTCTTTAAGGTTAACCCTATATATGTGTAGCATGAAGAGTTTTTGTTGTGTCTGACGTTAGTCTGACCTGGCTCTGCCTGGACCACATGCTTTCCAAAGCTTGGATCCAGACCCATCCACTGGAAGGACTAGTGCTGAGCTTGGTGAGCAGGGACTCTCTGATGGCCCTTCCCCATCTTGCCACTGTGTTGTCTGGCTGGAGAGTCTTCGGAGTGGATGCCTGCTCCCAGGACTTGAAGTCCACAAGTGGCTAGTTAAATGTCTTTAAGCTAAAAGACAGCAATTACCCTTCCTTTGGAGCTGAGGAACACCAGAAATTATAGGCTGGTGTTAGTGTATGATGTTCTTTGAATACTTCAGGACAAACTGGGAATATCCCCTGTGTGGATAGTTCCTACCTCCTGTGAGCGTGCAGGCATTTTTGATGTTGCTTCTGCTGTAAGGCAATCTGGAGAAGTGAGTGGAATATTTGCCAGATGGGTAGAAGTCAGAAGACACACACTGTAGCCCTCACTCTTCCATTTTCTTATTCTATGACCATAGCAAGCTACTTAATCTGGGATTCATTTTCCTCATCTATAAAAAGAGTAAAATCATATTCATTCATTTAGCTCCAGATATACTAACACCCAGCTGAGAAAATGTATGTAATATTCATTTTGCATGTACAGCAAAGCTCTAAGCAAAAGGAAGATGGTGGTGCTTGGGCAGTGCTTCCCAAATATGTTGGAGTACAGACCTTCTGACTCTCACCCCCCAGTTGCTTAGCTGGAATGTTGAACTTTAAAGATTCTTATCTCTTTTTATTTTCATCCACAAGATTAAGCTGATTGTTCTTTTGAATTCTAGGTTTTTCACAAAAAGATACATGGTGAGCATTGATTTTTCAATGGAACTGTGACTTGTAAGTGTGACTTCATTGTTCTAAAATGTAGTGGTTATAAACTGGGTCAGGGATTACTTTAAACCTATTTGGTAGCATCTTTTTTTTGTTGTTTGTTTATTTCTTATTAACTGGTCACATCCCTTTTAATTGGTACCTTGTGAACTCCACTGGCAAAACTGGCATATAAAATGCTCTCTGCCCATTCATTAATGTTCCACGTATGGACCTGAATCGAGAATTACTGCTGTATGCCATGCCTTCTCTAGTGGAGACAGGAAATGTGCTTGGTAAATATGTTACCATGTATTGTCTCAGTCTCCAAGACTTGTAAGGTCTTAAATGTCTCATTACCTCCTATGGGAAGGCCTAGCAGTTTGTAAACGTACTTCTCATAAATCCACAAGTGATACACATATTTAGAAAACAACTTCCTTGTGATCGTTAATGGGTAGTTGTAAAAAATATGAGGAAGTTGCTGGGCCACTCCTCTCTTCTAAGTACCTCATCCTCCCCTTCCCTCCCCAGCCGTGGTCAGGTTAGGCAAAGGGCATTTATGGTAATGATAAGAGGGCAGCACCTGGAATGAACTGAGGGGCTGGACCTGGAGCAGGCAGAGATGTCACTTTTCACCCGACACTGCCATGGCATCGTGATCTCCAGTCACTCAGCCCTCGTGCCTTGTTCAAGTGACCGCATTCTGGGAGGGGCGCCTTGATGGACCCAGCTCCGACATATGCTTGTCCCTTGACTGTACTGCAGCAGGAAGAGAAGAGATTTGGTAGAAACCCCAGGGACCCTCTTGGGCTCCTATGGCAGCAGGACAGCTACCTGGAGTTACTGCCCCACTTAGAAGGAAGGGTGCCAGGGGGCGGGGGCGCGAATGGGCACTGGTTGCCCCAAAGACCACAGGCTGCTGGTTTCATTCTGTCTTCTTTTTCCATGTGTGCTCCATTACTTTCCACCCTCTGCTTTCGCTTCCTCTTCCTCTTCCCTCCTTTCTGTGCCCACTGTGCCAAGTATTGGGTTAAATGAGGTGGGGAATGCGCTGTCCTAAGTAAGACAGATGCCCATGCCGGCATGGGATTTATATCCAGCCTGGGAGGCCCAGAGCCTAGAGATGGGCAAGACACTTGGTCTTGGAGTTGCTGGAGGTCAGCACAGAAAGGAGGCTGAGCCACATCCTGAGGGGAGGCCGGGCCTCCAGCCCCATTTGTCCATTGTCAGGGAAAGCTCCATTTTAGAAAAACAGACCCTAAACCATGGATGAAATGTGTCAAGTATATGCGTGCATTTAACGTTGCTGTTCTCTCTGTAGGCAGTTATGCAGCTTTGGTTTCAGTCGTCTGCAGTTTTTCTGTGAGGAATGTTGGTGTCAGAAATGATATTTTGGGGGAAACAGTTGTTTAAAAACCAACGTCTAAAGAACTAAGATAACTCTGCTTCTCCCAACTTTTTTTTTTTTCTCCCTTGCACTTAGGTGCCTAGAATCTGTTCACCATCTCACTCTGGCATGTCCAGGGGAGAAAGCACTCAGTCATAAAAATCACCCGGGGCGCTTGTTATAGAGGCACATGTCCAAGCTCCACTTCTGGAGTGTCCGATTTCAGTAGAAATCTTGTTTCTCAAGTGCCCCACTCACCACCCTCAGTTAATTCTTAAGATCCAGAAAGTTAACATTCAGACTTGATTAGAGAATGGTAGTAATACCTGTGAGCCCATTCTGAAGGAGTTGTGTTCTAACAGATGCCTTACTGTTGGTTATAGCATCTTTGTAAATTAGAGAGACGGTGATTATGGTTCTGACTTTTCTTCCTGGGGGAAACCAAGACATGTGTCATAATAAAGACTTGTGGAAGGGCAGACCATTTGAGTCAGCTCTCCATTTAATCACACATGTGAGTCTCTGGAGCTCCAGTTCTGCCTTCATAAAATCTCACATCTTTCTCCTTGTTCTTATCCGTGCTGACACCTACCTGGGTCAGGTGTGCTTTGTCACTGTTCTAGACATTCAGTGACTTCCTAACTTGTTTCCTTTCATCCAGATTTTTCTTTCTACTCTATTCCACCCAGCAACTAATGAGAATGCTTAGAGATCTCAGAATCTGCTTATTCATGGGAAGACAATGTATATAGTTGTTAAATGAGCATTTTTAGAGGTAGAAAGGCAGATTTGACTCTTAGCGCTACAATTTTAGTAGTTGTGTGACATTGGTCATGTTTCTTAGCCTGGATTTTCTGACTTGTAATTTGAAGAAAACCACCCCTTATATTTGTAATGAAAATTAAATAATAGTGTTTTTGAGCCACTCAGCAAAGTAGCAGGCACACAGTAAGTGCTTAATAGACACACACCATTGCACTTAGTATTACACTGTTTCCATAGCCTGATAATTATGTTTTTTGGTAACTTGAAAGATCTCATCTTTAAAGCAGTCTGGGATAAGTGCTTTTGTTGCCGTTGATTTTACGCTTTCCCCCATTTTGTTTCATGGTCATTGTTTTGTTGGAATCTTTCTTTTTGGATCAGTTTTAGTCATTCGTATTTCTTAGAAAATTGTCTGATTCACTGAGATTTTAAAATTGACTGGCATGAGGTTGTGTGTAATATGCTTTTATAAAGTCTTGACTCTCCCTGTCTGTGGTTTCTGTGGTTATATTTTGGTTATAATGTCTGAGTTTGAGTATCTAACTTCTTTTCTTTCTTTGATTAGTTTAGTCAAAGCTTTGGCTAAATGTGCATTTTTTTTTCTTTTTTGAAAAGAAATAGGCCTTGTACTTATACTTTTAAAATGTTCCAGTTCGTTAATTTTGTAATCCCAGCATTTTGGGAAGGCCAAGATGAGAGGATTGCCTGAACCCAGGAGTTCAAGACCAGCCAGGGCAACTTGGCAAGACCTTGTCTTGTCTCTATAATAAATCAAAAAATTTGCCGGGAGTTGTCACGTGCACCTGTAGTCCCTGCTACTTGGCAGGCTGAGGTGGAAGAATCACCTGAGCCCAGCAGGTGATCATGCCACTGCACTCCAGTCTGGTCAGTAGAGTGAGATTCTGATTAAAGAAAAAAACCCCACTTTTTAATTTGAATGCCTTGTTAGATTTCACTCTTTCTCATGAAACACCTTTAGTGTTGGTACCTTTTACAGGCTTCTGGCCAGCCGTTGGTCAGCCAGCCTCATCTTGCTTAGCAAACCAAAGGGCTCCTGGAAGAGCTGCGTTAGTCAGGACCCTTGATTAGTGGTGCCTGAAATCCAACTCAGGTCAGCTCATATAACAAGAAGAGCCATAAACCTGTAATCCCAGCATTTTGGGAGGCTAAGGCAAGAGGATCACTTGAGGCCAGAAGTTCAAGACAGCTTGGGCAACATAGCAAGACTGCATTTCTTTAAAAAAAAAAATTTTTTTTTTTTTTAAATAAAAAGAGTAACTGAGTGGCTCATGTTACAGGAGTTCAGGGTACATGTGCCTTTAGACACCACCTGATCTAGGAGTGCCTGTGGTATTTCTGGGAACCTGCCTTTCTTTTTCTCTTATGTTATCTGCTTTTCTCAGATTGTTTTTGTTTTCCAGCAGCCTTTCCTTTGTGGTAGGGAAAGATGGGTCTTGTCTCTAGGTTTCAAACAGTTCTTACAGCCCCAAATCTCTTTCGATAACTTCTTTCTTCCAATTTTCATTTCTGTCTTTGGAGAGGATTCCAGTTGCTTTGCCTGGGTTTACTACTCTTACTGACTGTTGCCTGTAGATAAGAATTGATGGAAAGACCCTGCTTATGAAAATGAACAAGGTTTACTTATACAGGCTCAACCTGTAATCCCATCACTTTGGGAGGCTGAGGTGGGTGGATTGCCTGAGCCTGTGGGTTTGAGACTCGCCTGGGCAACTTGGCGCGTCCATCTCTACAATAAATCAAAAATTAGCCAGGCACGGTAGTGCGCACCTGTAGTTCTGGCTACTTGGAAGAATGAGATGGAAGGATCGCAGGACCCTGCAGGTCAACACTGGGATGGCCATGAGTGTGCCACTGCACTCTAGCTTGGGCAACAGAATGAGACTCCAACTCAAAAAAAAAAAAAAAAAATACGGCCAGTGCACGGTGGCTCATGTCTATAATCCCAGCACTTTGGGACGCCGAGGTGGGAGGATTGCTTGAGCCCTGAGCCCAGGAGTTCGAGACCCTCCTAGGCAGCGTAGTAAGACCTCGTCTCTGCAAAAAATTAGCCATATATGATGACGCATATCTGTGGTCCCAGCTACTCTAGAGGCTGAGGCGGAAGGATCGCCTGAGCCCAGGAAGTCGAGGCTTCGATGACCCGCGATCATGCCACAGCACTCCAGCCTGGATGACAGTAAGACCCCAACTCAAAAATCAAAATTGCAATGTGTAACAGGCAGCTGCCTTAGTTAGAATACAGATAACATCTGTGATATTATCTATGATAGGTGGGGTATAAGCAACTGATAACCAGAATCCTCACTGAGAATGCTCAGTCACAGATGGCAAGATCTGAAAAAGAAGGCAAACCTCAAACTTTCTGCAGGTGTTAACTGTCACTTTCCAGACTCAGCCTTTTTATTTGGACACAGAGCACCTCCCCTGGACCTGATGTTTCTCATCAGTCACGGTGTAGTCACTGCCCTTCAGTACATGGCATAATCAGACAGGAGCACTCTCTCTCAAGCCTGTAAGCCTCCTGGTATATTTCTGCATTTGCTACTGCAGCACTAGAAAAAGACAGCTCCCCTGATGGGTGTGTCATGCTTACAAGCTCTGAGGCCAGTCACAGCCTCATCTTGCCTGATATCTGTCCCAGTGTTGGTTCTGGGGGAGGGACGTTCTGATTAACCAGCAGAGGTCGCACCCCCTTCCTCCACTCTTATCAGTAGGACTTCCCGGAAGCACCAAAAAGAAACGTCAGCTCCAGCAGTTTTTGCCACATCCCATGAACTTTAAGGTGTAAAACAGTCTTTGCTTTTCTTATTTTCTAAATCATCTTGCTGTGGTTTGAACCTCCTCCTTGGTACAAGGATTACTCAGGAGAGGATGTGTATGTGAACATTTCTTCATGATCAGGTATGTGGGTTTGGATTTGAGGTGTCAATCACCTCTTTACTCACCAGGTTTCTGGTCAGTAGAGTGTGCACCAAAGACCTGAGCCAAATGGGGTTAAAATTTCAGCTCTGAATAAGCCCCTGGTAATGACTACTGAGAACAAGACTTGATTCTAAGGTCAAAATGAGGGTTTCTTCTCCCCTGGTTCACTGTCTCCCCTGGTTGACAGTGACTAACCCTAGTGGGGGAGCAAGTTGATTTGCCCATACGAGACAGGTAGAGAAGGTAGAAAGAGACCTGACTGGGCTTCTAGAAGATCCCACCTGGTCTGTGGGTCATATGCAGCCGGACACTTAACAGGAGGCCTCCAACCTTAGAGAAGAGATGGGCCCACTCTGGGATTTTGATGTGGAAAGACAAGCTCAAAGTATTTTGGGTTCTCGTCAACTCAACTCGACATTTCTCCATCTCAAAAATGAGTAGGGGCCTGTGGAAGCAAGAAGAGAAAGGCACTTCCTGTAGTTGAGGCTAATGGCATGGTAGTCAAACCTGTGACCTGAACAAGCTTGTCTTCTTGGGGCTTCCTGTGGTCTGATGTGCTGCTGATTTTCGTAAATGTTCAGTGAGTACTGGAAAATAAGGGACACCCTTTTGTATGGATTTCTTGGTATAAATATTAGCCTTGGAAAGTACATTATTCCAGTTCTTTATAGTCTCAGTTTCTAGACATGGTTTCTGAAAAGCAGCTGCACCTGACTGTGTTGGGCACGACCTGCCTCCCATTTCCTGTGTGACCATCCTGCCCTTCTGGGCCTAAGTCCTGCAGTCTTGAGTGAGCTTGACCACTGGTTGACTGCTTTTTGGTCGAGGTGACCCTGTTCCTGGAGAGTCACCTTTGAATCTGCTGAAGTGAGAGGGAATCCGAGGGTGCCCCCCCTCTGGCCTCTGGGATGCTCTCAGCCCTCCGCTCGGGCTGGGATTGTGATTTTTCTACCAAGTCTTTCTGGAACACAACCCACTTTCTCCAGAAGACACTGAGAGTTGTTTAGCCAGGTCCTTTATATATTGTAGAGCAGAAACTCCTCCACATTAAAACTGGCATCAACCTAGTTTTTATTGGTATTTCGGAAGAGGAGAGATTGGCGCTCATGTTCCAGCTGGTCTCCTACCTGGAAGTCCCTCCTGTTATCTTGACTGTTGCAGGCAGGCCACATTTCCCCAGCCTACCCTACCCTGTCCTGGAAGTAGTTTCCCCTTCATTTGTTCTCTTAGAGTACTTGTCTTTATTTCTGATTCATCTTGTTAGTCACCATGGTGCACATCCTGGTGTTTTGTATAAATATTTATTTAATGAGTAACTGCAGACATCATTTTTATTCATTTATGTAAGAATTATAAAAATACTTGAGTATCTTTTAAGTGAACTGCATTTTTTATCTATGCTTTGATTTAGAAAGGCAAGAATGAGAATTATATATTCAGATGTAGAACAACAGTCAGTAAGTGTCTGCGACTGCATTCCATAGTATGTATTTTTTTAATTGGCAAGTAAAAATTATATATATTTGTGGTGTTTTGATATACATATGAATTGTGGAATGGCTAAATCAAGCTATGTAACATATGCATTACTTCACATCCTTATTTGTTTGTGGCGAGAACACTTAAAATTTCTGTTAGCAATTTTCTTTTCTTTTTTTTTTTTTGAGCCAGAATCTCACTCTGTCACCCAGACTGGAATGCAGTGGCACAATCATGACCATCATGGCATCGACCTTCTGGGCTCAGGCAGTTCTTCCACCTCAGCCTTCTCTAAGTAGCTGAAACTACAGGCGCGCACCACCACTCCTGGCTAATTTTTTTATTTGTTGTAGAGATGAGGTCTCACTATGTTTCCCCAGGCTGGTCTTGAACCCCTGGGCTCAGGTAATCTTCTCTCCTCCGCTTCCCAAAGTGCTGGACTTACAGGCCTGAGCCACTATGTGTAGTTCTATTAGCAATTTTCAAGAATACAATACAATATTACTAACTGTAGTTACCGTGTTTTACAATAGATCACTTGAAGTTATTCCTCCTGTTTCACTGAAACTTAATGGTCTTTGACCAACATCTCTCCAATGCCCAGCAGTCTCTGGTAACCACTGTTTTGTGTGAATTCGACTCTTTTAAGTGATGGGTATAAGTGAGATTATGAGGTTATTTGTCTTTTTGTGTCTGGCTAATTTCATAGAGCTTGAATATTTTGTGTGTTAAAATACAGTACACATGAAGACAATTTGAAAAAATTCCTTCTGAAGACAGTGGGAATAAAGGAATGTCAGCTTCCAAGCCCAGCCACTCTTTGTCTGGTAGCTTTGTGGGTTTTTTTTTGTTGGCTTGGTTTCTTTTGGTGTGGTTTTTAGCAGTGGTAATAGCATTTAACATGAGTTCTATCCTTGTAGCACATTTCTTCTGTGCATGACATAATGTTGCTCACTAAAGGCATGATATTGTAACACACGTCTCTAGAACTTAATGATTTTGTGTAACTGAAACTTGGCTTTGCTTTTAAACTTTTAATAGTCAAGGCAAATGAGATACAAGGGGGATTTCTTAGTTTTGAGCAGCTAGAAAAACATTTTCTGCTAGGAAAATGTGTTCAGATTCATCTTTAGGTATAAAATAAAACCCATTGATCTTCTTTAGCGGCTCAGCTGTATGTATCGTGAATGGGATTTCATGTTTTGGTTATTTTAATAAATCAAGGGCAGGTGAGGTGGCTCACATCTGTAAACCCAGCACTTTGGGAGGCTGAAGTGGGAGGATTGCTTGAGCCCAGGAGTTCAAGACCAGCCTTGGCAAAATAGTGCGACTCCATCTCTACAAAAAATTTTTGAAAAGTTAGCCAGGCGTGGTGGTACATTCCTGTAGTCCCAGCTACTCAGGAGACTGAGGCTGGCGCATCACTTGAGCCTAGGAGTTTGAGGCTATGGTGAGCTGTGATCATGCTATTGCACTCCAGCCTGGGCTACAGAATGAGACCCTGACTTAAAAAAAGAGAGAGACCTGAGCTAGCATGCTTAGCCCTGTTGTCATAAAAAAATAACAATAAGGAATACTGGAGTGTGACTGTGGCTACTGAAACTCCTTGAGGAACAAAGAATTTGAATTCTCTTCACTCAGCCTCCTCCTCATCGCATAATTCTTTTTTTAATTCTCACTCCTTTTTTCCTTTTCCTCTTTTTTTTCCTGATATTTAGACCAAGGAGCCAAAACTAGTAAATATATCAATGACCAAGAAGGTATTTTCCTGGTTAAAATTTCAGCAATATTATTGGCATCCTCCAGGACCCTAAATTTAACAAAGCCTCCTTACAGAAAATGTTCTACCACCTTCTTGAAAAGGATTTGCCCAAGTTATGCAGATGTGTGTTTTGAAAGAACTCGAGACTTTTAGGAATTTGGACATTGTTTGGTTTCGCATTAGGTATTTGCCTGATTAGAGTGCAGCCTTTAAATACTGCTTTATTTAAAGTAATTGACTAACATTTGTGTGTGGGAGATGACAGAATTGGATGTGCTAATCCTAGAATTATTTGGTAGCATTACTATGCCTGGCATAACAGTTTCACAAAAGTTTTAGATGAGAAAAACCAGCGTGTCTGCTTTGGGGCGAGGTTTAATTCCATTGCAGTAGCTGTAATTATAACATGAGACATGTAAAAGCAGCAAAGCAAAATAGAGAAACAGTTGGAGAACACAATTCTGCCTTTCTAAGGAAAATGTACAGAGCGATCTTAGACCTTGGGCCTAAAGTGTAGCCTAACACAAAAACAAATGAGAAAAATTTGTGTAATTTGGTTTTTTTTTGTTGTTTATTTTGAGTCAAAGTCTCACTCTGTTGCCCAAGCTGGAGTGCAGTGGCACGATCATGGCTCCTGCAGCCTCGACCTGCTAGGCTCAGGTGATCCTTCCACCTCAGCCTCCCAAGTAGCTGGGACTACAGGTGCACACCACCATGCCCGGCTAATTTTTTGGTTTATTGTAGAGGCAAGGTCTCGCCATGTTGCCCAGTCTGGTTTCAAACTCCTGGACTCAGGCAGTCCTCTCACATCACACCGGGCCTGTGGGGGTATTTGACCCTCCAAACCTCATGTTGAAGTTTGTTCTGTAATGTTGGGGGGGTGCTAATGGGAGGTGTTTGGGTCATGGGGGCCGAGCCCTCATGAGAGTTTTGGTTCGGTCCTAAAGGTTATGAGAGTTCTGACATATTAGTTCTCATGAGAGTTCTTTCAAAAGCTGGTTGTTGAAAAGAGCCCGGCACCTCCCCATCCCGGGCTTCCTGCCATGTGGGCTGTACATGCCCTCTCCTCTTCCCTTCCACTGTGAGTGGAACTAGCCTGAGGCCCTCACCAGACGCCGTTGCTGAAGCCACGCTTCTGGTACAGCCTGCAGATAAGCCTCTTTTCTTTGTACCTTACCCAGCCGCAGGTATTCCTTGATAGCAACGCAAACTGACTAAGACTGACGTCTGCAGGATGCCCAGTAGAAGGGGAAGAGCCTGCCAAGCGCCTCAGCATGCTGGGGTCTGGGGGTGAGAACGCTACTTAGAGTTCTGACTCCTTAATTAGAATGTTCTGGTGAGGCCCCTCTGGGAGATAGCCGTCCAAACTGCAAACTCACACTCACTGCCTGTTTTCTCCGCCTCCACTCCCATTGCGATTCCCTCTCCTTTTAGAGACCCATTGTTCCACTTTACCTGGTCTCTCACCCAGACCACTGCCCCAGCCTCCTAACTGGCCTCCCTGTCTCCACATTTGGCCCCCTAATAGTCTATACTTCACCCAGAGCGGAGTGATCTTTATACAAGAAAACCAGATTGGAAAACCAGATCTTGCTGTCTCTCTACCCAGTCATGGCTTATTTGCCCTCTAATGAAAGATTGAAACGTCGTATCTGCCCACCAGGAGCCACATGCTGCAACTCCTTACTGGTTCTTCAGCCTTGTCCAGTGCCTCCTCTCTCACTCAGCCTAGCCTCACTGTCTTCTTATTGTTCTTTATACCTGCCAAGCGCCTCCCTCCCCCAGGACCCCTAAGCTTGCTATTTCCTCTACCTGGAACATTCTGCCCGCCTCTTGCATGACTATTCCCTCTCAACCTCTCTTTGAAACCTCCTCAGAAGGGCTCTCCTGACCACCACATTCCACATGGACAGGGAGCAGCACCAATCAGTAGGCGATACTTTGAGTGGCAGCATGGGTCCACTGGGTACCCTGTGCATATCTTCAGAACCAGCTTTCTAACTGCTTCGTTATAAATTGGATGTACTTTGAATACAACCAATCTTTCATAAAAGTAGCCACTTTCCCTGCCTTCCTGCCACCGTTTCCTGACTTCCTGCGGGCCACCTCTTGCCCTCCTTATAAACCGTTGTTCTTGATATTCTTATTCAATGCCACTTGTTTTCAGTTTTAAAAAAATACATTCCTTGATGGCACATTTTAACAAAGCTCTCTGAAGTTGACTTGGTGGTCTTCGATAGTAAGTCAAAAATGAAATGAAGAAAATTAAAAAATGAATCAAATAAAATGCTTGGGCGTGTCGCACTTTATTTCTTTCACCCTGGCATCTCTTGGGATAGCCAGCTGCTGAGTACGGAGCCCAAAACCTTGGCACTGTGGAAATTAGATTATTGGCGGCATGTGACCCAAGCCGCAGTAGAGTACGTTTGTTAAGAGGATGGATTTGGGAGCCAGCTCTACCACTTCCTATCTGTATGATGTTTACCCACTTTTTAAGCACACCGAGCCTCAGTTTCCCCATGTGTAAGCTTGGCCTGATAAAAGAACCTTCTCTCCCTAGGACTGTTGCGAATTTTAAATAAGTTAATACTCTCCGTAAGCACTGGCTGAATTAGTGCCATGCAAGCGTTAGTTATTATTACTCACTAATAATTAGTCAGTCATTTGGCAGGTATGAAGAAGAGTAAGAAGGTGAGTGAGGCTGAAAATGAGGGGGAAGGAGGCACTGGCTGAGAGAAAACTATGCTTTCACTGATACACACAAGGGGGACCCTAAAGAAACCAGAATTATCTTTTGGAGGGCGGGCCCTTTGTAGTGCACTTGGAATTTGTTCCTCCAGGTCAAGTGGTCAACCAGAGTTTTTACTTGGAAGTTTTGAGAAGGTTGCGTCACAATTTGTGGAAGAAATGTCCCGAGATGTGGCAAACAGTTGACTGGCTTTTCCACCATGACAATGTGCCTGCCCACATTGCACTGAATCTTCAGCAGTTTTTGACCAAGAACAGCATGGCCCCCGGTCCCCACCCTCCCTGTTTACCCGATCTCACCCTGAGCGACTTTTGTTTTAATTTCCCCAGATGAAAAAAGTCCTCAAAGGGAAACATTCTGCCTATGTGGAAGAGGTGAAACAAAAAATGGCAGAAGCACCAAAAGGCATCAAAATGGACAAGTTCAAAAACTGTTTGAACTGTGAAAAAATGTCTCGATAGGTGTATTGCATCAAACAGAGAGTACATTGAAGGTGATTTAAGTTTAAACGTAGAAGAATAAATACACAATTTTTAATAAATAAATCCTGGATTTTTTGAGGATCCCCCCCTCATACTAGTGGATAACATTCCACATAGACAGTTTCATATTTGACTTGCTTTGTCTGTTTACTTTCTCCACAGGCTTTTGTGGAAGCCCAGAACAAGATTACCGTGCCATTTCTGGAACAGTGTCCCATCAGAGGTTTATACAAAGAGAGAATGACTGAACTGTATGACTACCCCAAGTATAGTTGCCACTTCAAGAAAGGAAAACGGTATGTGAGCCTACTTTCATTGAATTTTCTTTTCATATTCAAAGCGAATGCTTTCTTAAATTACCATATATAAATTCTAAGTAATTTATTGATAAAGTAAATCCATTGTAAAAGGAGTTCATTTGTATGCTTGGATATGAGAATAATATCTTTTAGTCTATTAGATATTGTCCAAATTCATAAAATAATGGTTAAGAAATTTAGTAGAGAGAGGACGTATGAAGAAATCTAGATCACAGGAAATCATTGTTGTCTCGTGGCTGGTAATTGGTGACATAGAGTGATTCATAAACAGCAGAGGGGGTTGTTTGCTTCCAAAATTAATGATCTTTGGTGTATACTGCTTGAAGACACTTCATTGTATACATGTCTTCCAAGGATGGTGAATTGGACCAAGAGGTGGCATGTATGAATTCGCCTCTCTTGTTCCTTTCCCATTAGCTTCTTGGTCTTTTATTAAACCTCTTTGGAGCCACCATCAGAAATTGACTTCAGACTTTCCTCGGTCCTCTGCCACTCTTACACAGAGATCAGCAAAGTCGAGTCTGCCTGCTGACCCTTGCCTACTGCCTGTTTTTATCAATAGAGTCTAGTTGGAATGCAACCATGCCCAATGGTGTATTGTCCAAGGCTGCTTTTGCGCTACAACTGCGTAGTCAAGTATTATGGTGACCCGCAAAGCCTGAAATACTTGCAGTCTTGTCCTTTATAGAGAAAAGGTGCCGACCTCTCCCCCTCGCAGCCTGACTAGGAAGAGAACCAGAACTTTACTTTAGAAAATCTGCTCTCTTCTTCATTTAAAAGAAAAAAGTAACTGCTTTATTTGAATATCAGTCCTAATTTTAACAAATAAAGCAGTCTTTGTCTCTGCTGAACTAATGTGCAGAATTGCACTACACTGTGAGAATGCAGAAAGCAATTGAGGTGACAAGCTCTAGGTATAGGGAGATGATGGGACTTTTTATCCTCGTCCCCACGACCCTGTCATCACCTGATTGCAGTTGCACCTTTGTAAGTTTTGGGTTTTGTTTTGTTTTTACTGATATATGTTTGGTTTTACTCTACAAATAGAGAATGTCACAACTAAATAAAGACCATCTCTGTCTCCCAGGTATTTTTATTTTTACAATACAGGTTTGCAGAACCAACGAGTATTATATGTGCAGGATTCTTTAGAGGGTGAGGCCAGAGTGTTCCTGGACCCCAACATACTGTCTGATGATGGCACAGTGGCACTCCGAGGTGAGTGCTGCACAATCAGGCCCATGGGAGTCCCAAGACCCTCACTTGCAGCTCTGAAGTTAGTGCAGTTGTCTTACCTCTGAAATGCCATTCAGGGCGGGGCCATATTGTAGAACAGATGCATATACAATATCAGGAAATCTAATTTTTGCACAGTATATTTAGAACACATGAATAGTCACATTTCTCTTTTCCACTCTGATAGCATGAAGCAGAGCCAGAGAATAATTCACACTGGACCCAAATTAGCTTCTAGGCCTTCTGGGGTCTTTTTTTTTTTTTTTAAGTTTTTTGAGGTGGGGTCTCACTCTGTCACCCAGACTACAATGCAGTGGCATGATCATGGTTCACTGCAGCCTAAACCTCCTAGCTAGATGATCCTTCCACCTAAACCTCCCGAGTAAGGAACTACAGGCACATACCACCACACCTGGCTAATTTTTTGTAATGACAAGATCTTGCTATGTTGCCTTGGTTTGTCTTGAAATCCTGGCCTCAAGCAATCTTTCCACCTTCGCTTCCCAAAGTGCTGGGATTACAGGCTTGAGCCACCACACCCAGGCCGTCTTCTGGGGTCTTGAAGTATCATCACTTTCTGTAACATCCCTGAGAACTGTGACTGGAAAAAAAAATAAACCCTCTTCTATAAGAAATTTGAGCTGTACAGGAAGTCTTCAACATATAAATGAGTTTTGTTCTGAGAGCGTATTTGTAAGTCCAGTTTGTTTTAAGTCTAACAAAGTTAGCCTAAGTATTCTATGAATGCTATTGACTGTATGATACTGTATGCATTTAACCACTCATACTGACACCTGGTGGAGAGAAATAATACATAAAAAAATATAAGTGTGTATCATTAAAGTTCGTAACTTGAAGGTTTGTATATAAGGAGCTTACTATACAATGTTTCAATTATAAATATTAAAAAAGAATGTTTATGAGACCTATTTACTCTTGGGATGGGGGTGATCACAGTTTTAAAATCTAGTTGTCAGTGTGCTAGAATTAAATGTTTAAAAAACCACATAAACAGCCTTGTAGAAATTGGACTACATCCCCTGAAGATGCACATTTAAAGACAAAGTTTTTGCTTGCAGTTTCTGTACTTCTCCTTCATAACTGTCCCCAAGATAAACTTCATAGGCCATAGAGAAGGTGACCCCACGTTTGTGCCATAGCAGAGTTCTAGGATGAGGAAATAGTGATTCTTCAGGTATATGGCTTAATAATGGTTCACTCTAAAATAACAACATTCTAGATTAAATTGGTTCAGCATGTTCCCTGTAGTGTCATATGTTTTATAGAGAAAGCACAGGGGTAGGTTTGGACCTCTAGAATTGGGGAGTTGGAACCTTGAAGTCCCCTGTAATCAGTAAGATAGAAGTCACAGAGCCCTGTTCCATCAGATCTGTACAAAGACCCTGCTGTACAAGTATCACTCACCATGATTTAGTCATTCAGGGGTCCACCTTCCCCTCTTTCTGAGTAGACTGTGTATATAAATGGTGATCCCTTTTCAAATCAATATTGGAAGTAATCTGCCAGCTAGCTTGATGAGAGTTTTCTCCATGAATCTGAGCTTTGAGTTTTAGATGAATTTAATATCTTGGTTCTGTTGAAGTAACATTCCCCGTGCAGGAATTCATTTAGTCTTCACAAAGATCTATCCTGTAACTCATCCAGGAGGACTTCATTATTATAGGGTCTTACCTCTCACCCCGATAGTGTGTTTTTCCAGTGACTTCTTTATGGAATGTTTGCCATGTTCAAGGCCCTGATGGATAAGAAGGTAAATTAGGCATGAGACCTGCCTCAAGCAGTCAACGATGTTTCTGAAAATGGTATTACATGAAGTTACAATATGAGTAAACATTCAGGCTCTTTTGATAGTGTATGATTTCTTAAACATATATGTCAAGTAAAATGTTTTATTTA
>CAUYQG010019859.1:0-48012 GCA_963574415.1 Tarsius wallacei | reverse complement strand
TGCATAGTAATCTCTGATGATCTTTTGTGTTTCTTCAGGGTCAGTTATGACTTGATCTTTTGCATTTATGATTATTTTCATTTGGGCTTTTTCTCTCTTTTTCTTGGTTATTCTGACTAGGGGTCCATCAATCTTGTTCATTCTTTCAAAGAAACAGTTGTTTGCTTTATTGATTTTTTTTTCTATGATATTTTTGTCTTCTATGTTCTGCATTTGGGCTTTTACTTTGGTGATCTGGATTCTTCTGCCAAAGTTAGTATTTTGGTGGTCTTGTCTTTCTAGTTCCTTTTTGTTAGGCTGTTTACTTATAATATCCATTTTCTTGAAGTGTGTTCATAGAGATAGAAATTTCCCTGTTAGAACAGATTTCATGGCATCCCAGAGGTTTTGGTATGATGTTTCATAATTTTTATTTGTTTCCTGGAATCTTTTATTTTCTGTTTTGATTTCTGTGTTGACCCAGAGGTCATTCAGCGTCATGCTGTTTGGTGTTCATTTTTTTGTGGGTTTTGGGGGAATTTATTTGGTGTTGATATTTATATTTATTCCACTGTGGTCTGAGAAGGTACATTGCAGTATTTTGATCTTTTGAAATTTGTTTATGCTTGTTTTATGGCCAAGGATGTGATTGATCCTGGAGTATGTTCCATGTGGTGATAAGACCAATGTATATTCTGTGGTTGTTGAGTGGAGTGTTCTGTAGCTACCTATTAAGTCCTTTGTCAAGTGTCATGTTGATGTTCTGGATCTCTTGGTTGATTCTTTGCCTTGATTATCTATCTAAGGTTTTTAGTGGGGGTATTTAAGTCCCCAGCTATAACAGTGCTAGAGTCAATATTTTTTTTTTGTTTGTTTACTTAGTAGTTGCTTTATAAATGCTGGTGCTCCCGTGTTGGGTGCATATATGTTTAGGATGGATATTTCTTGGTGATGGTCTGAATCTTTTATCATTTTGTAGTGTCCTCTTGTGTCTTTTTAAATTTTTGATAGCTTAAATTTTGTTTTGTCTGATATTAAGATTGTAACTCCTGCCTTCTTTTGTGATCCAATTGCCTGGAAATTCATTTTCCATCCTCTGACTTTGAGTCTTTGTGCACTCCTTGGGGTGAGATAAATTTGCTGGATGCAGCAAACTATTGGTTTGTGGTGTTTTAAACAGTGTGTCATTCTATACCTTTTTAGTGGTGCATTTTTGTCTATTCATATTTAGGCTGATTATTGAAATGTGATTGTTTTCCCCATCATGAGGTTCTTATAAAGTTTTCTCTTTCCTTGTTCTTTTTTTTTTTTTAACTTTTGGATTGATGTATATCTGTGTTTTCAAGTTTGCGGTTGTGATGTATTCTCTGATGATTCTGTGTTCTCCTGTTCTCTTGGGAAGGGTGTGGTCATTTTTTTTCTTTTTCTTTCTTCTGTGCTTAATACCTTTTTAAGCAGTCTCTTGTAAAGCTAGTCTGAAAGCTGCATAATCTCTTAGGGATTGGATGTCTGGGAAGGATTTTAATTCTCCATCACTGATGATGCTGAGGTTGGCTGTGTAGGAAATTCTTGGTTGAAATAGTTTATCTTTGAAGACTTTGAATACTGGACTCCAGTCCCTTCTAGCTTATAGTATTTCTGCCCATAGGTCTGCTGCTAATCTGATTGGAACTTTCTCTCTTGCTTCTTTTAGAATTTTTTCTTTTGTGCCTACTTTGTGCAGGCAAATTACTATGTGTCTAGGGGTTGGTCTTCTCATTTGATGTCTTGGGGGTGGTTCTCTGTATCTCTTGTGTTTGCGTGGTCAAATCTCTGGTAAGCTGGTATAAATTTTCTTGGATAACCTCCTAGAATACTTGTGCCTAGGCATTCTCCATTTCCCTTTTTTCTTCTGGGATATCAATCAAGTGTCAGCCTCTTAATATAATCACACATCTCTTGGAGGTTTTGCTCTTTCTTTTTGAGTTTTCTTTCTATGTTTGCTACAGAATGAGTTAATTCCATGTTTTGGTCTTCAAGTTCTGAGATTCTTTCTTCTGTTTGATTAATTCTGCTTTCCATGCTTGTCATCTTGTTATTTATTTCCTGGATGTTACTTTTTATGGCCAAAATGTCTGTTACAAGATCTTTCAGTTGCATCTTGTCTTTCTTGAATCTTATTCACATCTTTGCATCCATTCCCTAATCCCTGTAGTATTCTAGAACCAGTCAGTAGTAACTTCCTGTGCTCCTCTATTAAATTTTCCTCACTTATGACAGAGCTCTTTCTTTTCTCTTTAGCTCCATTATTCAGTGGCAGTGGGAGATGCTTTCACTTCTGATGTTTGCTCAGCCCTTTATTCTTCCCTGATCAGGGTTTTGAATCTGTTCTATTTTGAAACAGTGCTATGACTGGGAAGCTCTGCTGTCTCTCATAGTTTTGAGAGTTGAATAAGGTAGAGGATGGGGAGCTAGGAGGTCAGAAACTACTTGCAAATCACAATGTTCACTGACTGTGGTATGGGTTTCCTGAGGCCCACTCCCAACACCACTCTATATGATGATGTAATGAGTATGTGTGTGTACTCCCTGAGTCCAAGATACAGTAACAGCAATGAGAACAGAAAAGTAGAATGATATAAGACAGACAAAAAATAAAAATAATTTAAAAACATAGAAAAACAAAAGCAAAAGCCAAAGAAAAAATAATTAAGCCCCCCCCATCCACCCACACACACCAGTACAAACTGGAAAAAAAAAATAAAGGAAAATAAACAAACAAAACAACCCCAAAACAGGAAAACCAAACACATACACACACGCCCAACACAAAACAAAAGCAAAATAAATGAAAAAAAAGGAATTCAAATTGAACCCTCATACACACATTCACACATATTACACTAAAAAAAGAGAACAAACAAAATTGAAAGATGAACATTCATGCATACACATAAACAGAAAACAAAAAATGAAAGAAGAAAGAAAAAGAAAAAAAATGGTAGGGGAATGCAGATAGACCCTCACACACATTCATGGAAAAAGAAAAAAAAACAAACCAGAAAACAACCTGCCCTCTTGTGGCAGGTTCTGTAATTGTTCCTCTCAGTTGCCCACAGGTGATTCCCCTCTGCTGTCTTCTGTGGAGCTATGGACTAATTCACAATTTCCCCAGTGTCTGGCACAGAGAAGGAGGAGGAGGTAGTGGGGGTGGGTTGGGCTTCAGTCCTTCCCACCTACTCTCATATGGTCAGGGGGATGCCCTTCAGTGGGGACGTGTGGGATCGTCTCTTGTCTCTTCTCCAGGTACTGGTGGGGTTGGGGGTGTGCCCCAGCCAGGCTTATCCTGGAGTAGAGTCCTCCTACCACAGCTGATATCCAGGCTCCACCTGGGTTCATCCCTCTCAGTGGTGCCCCAGCCGTGTGGGTCTGATTTTCAGAGGTTTGCTGGAGAAGAGGGGGTTGAGTTAGCCCCAGACTTACTGCTTATCTCTTCAAGGGTCTTCCTTTTCTAATCACATACCCTTTGTCCCTTGGCTGAAAGGGGGTGGGGCACCGGTCCCTCCAGAGTTTGTGCTTTTGGGATACTTACGCCTTCTAGGTCATGACCAACACCTGAGTAGTTAATATTCAGCACAGAGATCAGGTCTGTCACTCTGTGGTGAGCAAGCTGGAGCACTTTCCTACCCAGTTTTCAAGATGGTGGTGGGGTGCTTCTTTCATCTTCTCCAGTGGGGCTCTGCCTCTGGGTTCCCTTGTTGTGCTCCCTCTGCAGCCCTTGCTGCCAATGTCCAGCCAGGCGCTGCAATGGTGAGGCAGAGCTTGAAGCTCGTAGTCATTCCCAGCAGCTTCTTCCTGGGAAGGGTTTTGCTGATTTTTTTAAAATGGTGCTCAGCTTCTGAGCCCCAGGAAGTGTTAGGGTCCGAGCAGCTGTGGCACCAGTAGCTTCATCAGTAAAGCCCTGGCCATTTGCTCCTGAGTCCCCACTCAGCCAGCCACTCACACGCCCACTTACTCACAGACACGTATGCAAAATTTTCCAGACACTCACTCACACTAGGACTCCCATAGTCCAACTGTCTCCACCACCATCCCCAAAAAGTCCATCCTTTTTTTAATGACAGAATAGATAAAACACGTTTTTATGCTGATGGGAAAAATTTAGTAGAGAGACCAAACGGTGCAGGAGCAAAACAGAAGAGTTGCCATTATGCTCTAAAGTAGGTAACAGAAGTTGGGATATGGTCCATGAGTGAAGGAAGGGTTTGGCCTTTGTCAAGAGCACAGACAGTGAAACAGAAGAAAGTCCAGAGTAGAGGCCAAGATGCAGGTAAGACAGGCAGTACTTATGACAAAAATGAGTTATCTTTGTATAGATTTTATTTTCTTAGTAAAAAGGAAGTGGTCATCAATTAAGACAGAATGGGAGAGGAGGTGTTAGAGATTTGAGCAGATGGGGAAAGGCATGTGTAGCCATATAAGAGTGTGTGAATAAAAATAGACTAGGGAACTAATTGCTGTAATTCATTAAAAATCCAGTTGAGTTTAGTGATTATAAAAGTAATGTATGACTACTATTTTTTGGGGGGGGATCTTTTTTCTAGCGCCATTTAATCAGTTACTTGGATACATTCACAGAATTAGCAGAGATTTGCAATTAAACCAAACTTTAAACATTCAAGTGATTGAGAATATTGACTGAGTTTTATTTTTGTAGTTGTATCATCATGAAAAAGTGATATGTATGGAATGTTCTTGATGATCAACAGTGGTGATTTGCTGCAGTTCTGTATGCTATTTTTTTAATGTTATGCATACATTTTACCTAAGTAACTTGATTTAAATTGTTTCACAATATAGTTTGTCTTTAAACCCTGGGTCAGCAAATGTTTTCTGTAAAGGAGTAAATAGAAAACATGTGAGGCTTTACGGGGTATATAGTCTCTGTCAAAATTAGTATGCCATAACATTTCTGTAGCAAGTATCCAAGTCTGTTGTGGTCTAATACAGTCATGAATATGCAAATAAATAGATATGGCTAGGTTCTAATAAAGCTTTATTTACAAAAACATGTGGTAAGCAAAAACACAGGCACCGGGGTGCCAATTTCTGCTTTGAACTATTATAGTATACCTAGCTTAAATACTACATGAAAACAACTGGGCAGGTATTCAGTAACTGTTAATGAAATATTTAGATAAACTTACAATTTCTGAAAGCATTTATAAGTGCACCCAGCATAAACAGAGTTACATAGAACATTATTTTTCAGTGGAATATATGGTTAGAATCCTTGACACCCAATGGGTAATCTGCAGAACAGCAGTATCTGTGTGACCTGGGAGCTTGTTAGAAATGCAGAATCATGGACTTCATGCCCGGACTAATTAAACAGTATGCACTTTAAAAAGAGCCTATGTGTTTGTATGCAATTGAAGTCTGAAAAGCATTAGTTTAGAACAGCAGTCTCCAGCCTTTTTAGCATCAGCAACCAGCTTCGTGGAAGACAATTTTTTTGTGAACTGGTCAGTTGGGGAAGGGGTGGTTCTGGGATGATTCAAGCACATTACATTTATTATGCACCTTATTTCTGCTATTATTACATAGTAATATATAATGAAATAATTATACAACTCACCATCACGCAGAATCGGTGGGAGCCCGGAGCTTGTTTTCTTGCGACTAGATGGTCTCATCTGGGGATGATGGGAGACAGTGACACCTGAAGTATGTTGCTGATGTCCAGTCTACTCCATAATCTCGTTTTGGTTGCTGTCACTGCAGAAAATTCTGCTTCACAAAGATAGGATTTTGGAAATCGAAGTGGGCTTTTCAGTGCTGATCTGACAGGAAGCAGAGCTCAGGTGCAAGTGATGGGGAGTGGCTATAAATGCAGATGAAGCTTCTCTCAGTTTGCTGGCTACTGGTCACCCCTTGCTGAGTGGCCAATTCCTAACAGGCCATGGACAGGTACCACTCTGGGGCCCCAGAATGGGGACCCCTGGTTTAGAATGCAAGACTAAGATTTTCCACATGTAAAACCAAATAATGACCTATAACATATGCCATAAAGATTAACAAAAACTAGAATACTGTGAAGCAAAAAATGAAAGAGAAAGAAGAAGAGAGGAGGAATTATTTCCCTATCAAATTTCCATAAAATGATAAATGGATAAATAAAATGTGGTATATACATAAAATAGAATAATATTCAGCCATAGATAAACCTTGAAAACATTACACCTAGTGAAAGAAATCAGCCACAATGGTCACGTTAGCAATTGTTTTATTGTTCTAATGCTATGAAATGCCCAGAATAGGCCAATTCATAGAGACAGAAAGTAGATTGGTGGTTGCCAGGAGCTGGAAAAAGCAGGAATGGGCAATGACTGCTGATGGGTCCGAGGTTTCTTTTGGGGGTGAAGGACATTAAGTAGTAGTACTGGTTGCACAACTCTGTGAATAAACTAAAAACCACTGAATTGGACACTTTAAAATGGTGAGTTTTATGGTATGTTAATTACATCCCAATTTTTTAAAGTCTAAAAAATTGGAAAACAAAGGCAGTAATAAACGAAGTGGGGAAAGGTTTTCCTCCATAGCAATTTTGTGGCAATTGTGTTTAAAGAGTCCAAGTGTTTTGGTAAGAAGAGATGAGCCGACATTGCAGCTCCTGTAGAACTAATTAAAACAAATATCTGTAGTCAGAAGGAGTTTTTCTTTAGACTTCAGGTGGGTTTGATTATGAAGATGAAAAACTGCGGAGAAATTGATTTTCTAATTTACCTAAATTAATCTACCTTGGGTTAGGTTGGCAGGAAGTTAGAGAGAGAGGGAGGGAGAGAGACATTGCAAGCTTGGTATGTTACACTGGATGTAACTTGAGTATCTTCCTGTATTAACTACCACCTCAGATTGCTACCACCAACCCCACAACACCACACCCTGTAAGCCACAGACAGCCTTCAGGTTTTTCCTCCCTGTGTTCATAATGATCTTAGGCCCAACCACATAATCTGAATTGGAAGATTTAGATTGTTTGTATATGCTCCAAAAGGAATCCCGACTGTTTGAGTGTTTCACATACTTGGGAGTCAGTAATCAAAACCTGGGTGATGACTTAGTGAGTCACGTTGGGAAAAACACAGACTGAAGTTGAATCAAGACTGCAATTTGCAGATGTGCTCTCACACCCACTCACAATGGGAATCTCCACTCACTTACAGTCTCTAACTATAACTTAGTACCCATTTTCTTATATTCAGAATTTACAAAGCCCATGGGTTTTCTGAGTTGAAAACTGATTGTCAAAGCTGAAAGTAGCAAAGTATTTACATTTAAAAAAATATAAAGAGGGTAGCGAATACATTAGATGCTAATTATATCTAGCAGATTGTGATTTTTAAGGCCTTCAAGGATAATTTTCCTTTACAAGTCAGTAGCATCAAGTCAGGCATAGTGGCTCATTCCTGTAATCTCAGCATTTTGAGAAGCAGAGGCAGGAGGATTAATTGAGATCAGGAGTTTGAGACCAGCCTGAGCAACATAGCAAGACCTCATCTCTACAAAAAAATTTCTAAAACAATTAACTGAGTGTGGTGGTGTACATCTGTAGCCCCAGCTACTCAGAAGGCTGTGGCAGAGGGATTGCCTGAGTCCAGGAGGTCAAGGCTGCAGTAAGCCATGATCTTGCCACTGCTTCCCAGCCTGGACAACAAAGTAAGACTCTGACTCAAAACAAAACAAAACAAAAAAAAAACTAAATAAAAAATTAAAATGTCAATATCATCAAACTTGTCTATCTGGGTACAAATCTTATTTCTTCTTTTCTTGCATCTAATCTTGCATTTCATTTCTAAAATGACATTGGTAGTATAAAGAACAATTCTTTTCATAAATAAAACTTAACTTCTTAAAGAATCCCATTTTGGATTAACTCAAGATCATGGTTAACTTATTTTGTAAGAGAATAGGATGAACATAGGATGTTTATGTTCATGTCAACATGGGATGAACAATAGCAATTTGGAAATAAAATAGATTGTTAGGGGAATTTTGATAAAGCCTCCTTTAGAACAATGGATTTATCATAGGTAGTCAGTTCTGTAGTTTTAAAAGAAAAAGTTTCACCATATCTCTATATACTCTAAGACCAGTTGTGATGCTGGTGAAGCAGAAAGTAATGTTATTATCTCCACTGATGAGAAGAGGAAGAGTGGATATTAAAGCTTATGGAATATAAATCTAATGCAGAATGGCAAACAGAACCAAGATCTTAGTGGTGGCTTCCTAGAAAAAGAACTTGAAGATTCTGAGGCTATATCTACCTCCCTAATTGATTACATGTGTCTACCATGGGCCTTAGAAGTGGGGTGTGGTTAGAATTTCTATATGGTGTCGATTACTTTGGTTATAATTTTAGTCCTGGATATCCAATCCCTTTCTACTTCAATTAGGTCACCATATTAAGTCAGGGTGAGAGCTCATTTAAAATTATTTTATGAGAACAGAGAATTTTAAAGAAATCATCAAAATGAATATCTCTTGCAGAAAACTTAACAATCAGATGCATATTACACACACACACACACACACACACACACACACACACACATATGCACACATATGTCTGAAAAGTGGGTGATCATCTGGAGAATACCTCCCAGAATGTTAAGTTCCATAGTCTAAGTAGGCATGGTAATGCAACAAAATGCAAGTCCTAAGAAAAATAACCAGTCTTGTTGTCCTTCTTTATTCTTGTCTCCTTTCATTTTTTTTTTTAATTTTAAGACTAATAAGATCAGCAGGGTCTTTTCTTAATGCTTTTGCTGCTCAGGTATTTTCCCATAAAGTTGTCCATTTTTCTTATGGATTTGTGTCATTTCTTCCAGCAAATCAAAATATTTGACATGGGATAATAATCAATCAAAACTACATTTTGGAATATATAATATATAGACATGCATTCTTGGTTGTCTGAATAGCGCTATATAGCTGTGGTCACTAAATAACTTAAAATGTACATATTTTTTGTTTTACTTGTTCAGCATTTGCAATTCCAGCCATTAAATGAGCTTTGCAGGTGTGCAAATACCCTGTTAATCCTGGTGTTTTCTGAAAGACTGCTAGCCACATCAACCAATACTTTGGAAGACTG
Source organism: Tarsius wallacei (assembly GCA_963574415.1). Classification (NCBI taxonomy): domain Eukaryota; kingdom Metazoa; phylum Chordata; class Mammalia; order Primates; family Tarsiidae; genus Tarsius; species Tarsius wallacei. The sequence goes on along the minus strand of CAUYQG010019859.1, from coordinate 38,897 downwards.
GCAAAATGGAGAAGCTTTTTCAAAGTCCAACAATAAGTTAGTAAGATGAGTTATGTAACAACTGGAATTTTGTTGAGTTAAAAAATAAGACCACCTGAAATTTTATTTTTTTAAGCCATCAAAGACTGGATGTTTAAATGCAAAACCAGATATGACCATTCTTGTCTGTTCTTTGCTATTTCTTCCATGTAAACATTATTTTCTTGGTGGGGTGGAGGGAATAGTCCCTAACCTGTACTTTTCATTATAAAAAATACAATAAAATAACATTCAGACTGTTTTGGTAAATTTTGGTCTGGGATATTTCTTTTAAGGGGCACTTGCATGCATTAGAGTGAAACCATCTTTACATCTCTACGGTGATGTGTGGCTTTTAGAAAATGTCAATGAAACTAGTTTCTAGTAACTAGTTTGTAGTAAACTAGTAAAACACACACACACACACACACACACACACCTACCTTTCAGCATATTTTTAATGCTCTTTTCACACTGTGTTCTAGATGATCACACAAAGAACTTCATAGTAACTGTGTTCTTTACTGTTTCTACTAGAGAAAAGTAATCTGATATGTAATTCCCATTGTAGAGTCAACCTAAGCTGTGAACTTCTAAAATGTGTCAGTAACAGAAGTCAGGCTTTATATTACTTTGTAGCAGCCAAGAATTCAGGTTATATTTTGGACCCACATCTGTAAATTACGTAGGGAAATAATTCACTCAAGTCTACATGAGGGGGTTAAGAATACCTCTTATACTTGGATGTCATGGAAATGACTTGAAAACTGGCAAGTTCTTAGGTATTATTGCCACCTGAGCAGTGCTAGGACATCAATTATTTTCAAATGATCACATACATCATTAGTTCTTATGAATTTTGCAATAATTGACTCACTCTGAATTTGGTAACCTTTTGTATAAACAATTCTGGTCAAAAGAGAGTATGAACTTAGCACTAAGAAGCATATAGGCATCTTAAACATCCTTTGATGATCAGCCTAAGAGAATACTGTTTATTTTTTTGCTGCATGTGAAAGTTCATTCTCAGTATCAAGTTTATTTTGTCCGCTAACTTTGTTAACCTTTCCAATTTCTTCAGTATTTGGTATCCTTTCACAAAGAGCTGTTAGGATAGAACAGTTGCATCAGGGTTAAAGGTCAGAGCCATTACCATGTTAACCTGAGGCACATATACTATTCCTTGAGCTTACAATGTGTTTCTGATTACTTTTTTCAAAATAAAAAATGCCAAGAGTATTATAGCAACGTGCAAGGCATCTATGAGACCTCCTATATGTACTATATTTTATACAAAACATTACCAAAATTTCAGTTGGTAAAGTCACTAAGAAAGCCAGGAAAAATGTAGTTTTTCATTAAGAGAGTCATTTTTGATGTACTTATTTCAGCCAACATAGCTGGACTTGTGATGAAACTTCAGAAATTTGAAGCTTAAAACAATGTTGCAGTTTTAATCTTTTAAAATGATACTTATAAGAGCGTGGTTAGTGACTGAAAGAATATCCATTCTTATTGAAATCATAATATCATAATGAAAAACTAACTGAGAGATATTTTCTTTCAAAGACTTACTGCTGATCTCTTGGTTGTAATTCATTTCACTTAAGGGACATTCAGTCTATTGCTTAGAAACAGTATTTGCAGACTTCACCAGGGTAACAGCTCTAATCCTTAAGGTAATCATCTTTCACCCTTCTCTCCAGTTCTTTTTCCTTTTAAGTCCTCACTGGTCGTTTTAGAAAAACAAAAACTAGAAGACAGCTATTATTCTCCTTCATGGGATAGTCTACTCCATTCAAGCAAGTAATATCATTTTCTGTTTACCTTCATCTAAAACAAGTGCACAGGGTCACCCTTTCTTGCTGGTGTTTTCCCAAAGCAAAAAGAAAAACTACGTTAGAAGACAGCCAGATTGCCAACTATAAGAACCTGAGAAGTAATTTCTCTTGCCTTTCGTATTTTTGCATTTGATACCCTTGAGGGAGGAGAAAGATAAGAAAATGATAAAGAGAGGAAGGAGGAGAAAGAGAAGGAGGAAGGGAAAAACCATGAGAACTCACATCCTAAATCACTCTGAATATCTTCTTTCACTTCTGGTAATATTTATTAACAACATTCCAAAGTGCATTATGATCAGAAAGAAAGCAAAACAATTATTAGTTCATTATTTTATTTAAAGACAATATTTTCTAGTAAAATTTCAGGCCAAAGAAGTACTCACACATAAAGAGTAGAAAGTACTAGTATATAAAGAATGGAAAGGACTAGAACATAAAGAAAGGGTTGCATGCTTTCATATACCATAGCAAAAGACAGGATTGCACATAGATTTTGTGTATTCATTTATGTCAAAGAAACATTTGTCAAGCGAATGAAAGAGATTACAAAACTCTGCAGCAGTTGTAGGTTCTTTAAGACCCTGAGGCTTTTTGGTTTCTTTTATTATGTTTTTGCAATCTACTCATATGTATCATTAGCATTTGGTAGAGAAACATAGGTCATTCATAGGCATGACCAATAATAGGCAATTGACTAAAATTATAATACATGCAATTTAAAATAAATGCTAGGCTTTCTCCAATCAACTAGACAATATCTCTCAGCAAAAAAACTTCTAGGTAATAAAAATATAAAATTTTGATCCTGAATCTCAAGTCAGTGTTAGATTCTGGAAGTTATTTAAATTTCTACTTTGCAAAAACATAACCTTAACCCCTATAAATTTAGACAAGTCACTCTTCTACCACCAGAAAGCATATTTGCAAACCACTTCGATGTGAGCCAATAAGACTTAATCTACATTTTACATTTGTTATATGCTTCCAAGTGTTTGCTGTTTCTCACACACTTTTATTTGAAACTACCCATGTTTCAAAGCTTCTAATCCCTGACTGTCTCCTTTGCCAGTCAGTCACTAAGTTCTTTCAAGTCTACCTTCTAAAATTCTCCACTGTCTATGCATCTCCGTGGCCATTGCCTTAGTTCAAATCCTCATGGAGTGAGAGGCAAAATTACTCATTGGGCAATAAAATTATGTTCTTTAGGTGTCAAACACAATATAGACTATCAGAAAAGCTTAGGTTCAATGAGTTTATCCAGAGTTTTGAAATTGGAATCCCTGGAAATAAGTTATTATAATTATGATATTTAAATTATGTGTGTGATTTTAATGTCAACATTTATATATGCCTTGTGTATTAGTTTGAATTATATAAAAAGTTACGCCCAGAATCTTTTCAGTGGTTAGGTCTTTTAAAAATTATGTTCAAAGCTGGGTGCAGTGGTTCACGCCTATAATCTCAACACTTTGGGAGATCGAGATGGGAGGACTGCTTGAGCCCAGGAGTCTGTGAACAGTTTAGGCAACATAGTAAGACTTTGTTGCCACAAAAAAAAAAAAAAAAAAAAAAAAAATTAGCTGGACACGGCAGCACACACCTGTAGTCCCAGTTACTCAAGAGACTGAGGTAGAAGGATCACCTGATACCAAGAGGTCGAGGCAGTAATTACACTTCAGCCTGGGCAACAAAATGAGACTCCAACTCAAAATTAATTAATTAGTTAACTAATTAATTTTTAAAAATTCTATTTGAGTTTTTTTCCCTTTTTGCTATCCCCACTGTTACTAACTTGGTTCAGTGAACTAGATGGTCTTTAGCACCAGGAAGGAAGTTTCTCATGCCTTGGTTTCAAAAACAAGGCCTTCAACGGAATAGCCAAAACTTATCTTTTCAGTCTTATTTTCACACATTCACTCTTCATCCTTTAATCACACTGAACTATAAGTTATTTAGGCAAAGATTGTTTTTTATTATTACTCTTGAATTTCCCAGTAGGATATATGTATTGCTCTTCTCCTTAAAAGAGATCACACAAACTAATGACAGGCAGGTAGCCATAAGTCTTCATTAAATTTTGATCATTTTTCTTTGGATCAACACTGAAACTTTATTTGCCTAGCTAGGGTTCTTTGATACTTTATACATTCAGGTTTCAAACAATCTTGCCTTTAATTTACTCCACAGATGACATTTCTTTTCTTTCTTTCTTTCTTTTTTTTTTTTTTTTTGGAGTCAGAGTCTTACTCTTATCATCCAGGCTGGAGAGTGTAGTGGCAAGCTCATGGCCACTGCAGCCTTGACCTGCTGGGCTCAAGAGATCCTTCCACCTAAGTCTTCCAAGTAGCTGGAGCTACAGGCATGTGCAACCATGCCCAGCTAATTTTTTGATTTATTGTAGAGACAAGGATTCATCATGTTGCCCAGGCTGGTCTCGAAACTGTGGGCTCAGGCAATCCTCTCGCTTCCACCTCCCAAAGTGCTGGGATTACAGGTGTAAGTCACCATGCCTGGCCACAGATGACATTTCAACTGGTGACATCTTTCCTCGTATATTTTGTTTTTACAAAGACAGGATGTGGCTTCAACTTGACCTTTGGACTCTATTATTATTATAAAAATATATAAGTGAATTATAAAAATCCATTTATTGACTCACATGTTGGTTCACCATATAAAATCAGCAAAAATGTTACCACAACTCCTATGTATCATACCCCAAAGTAGAAACGTCATGCACTACCATACTATTAAGTAGCCTCAGAGATCCCAGCCGACTGTTTTAAGGCTGAGCTCCACACCAAGGTCATGTGAACAAATCCTCAGGTTCCCACAGGGAATAATTCTCTCTTGAAGAAAAGGGAGTTCTCACTTCCTCAAGAGGCCAACAGCCACATACACAAACCTTAGGAACAGGGCCAGACCAAGATCCATAGGCACTCAAGACAAACTAATAATTTGGCCTCCTTTTAAGTCTATAGTCTTCAAAGTTTGGCTAGCTCACTATGTATTTAGGAAAGAAGCTGAGTACTTAGTAAGAATAAGGCAGAAAAGAAGCATTCACACAGCTCCTCTTCTCTTATCTGGAAAAATCAACATGAAAACAAAACAACAACAACAAACAACCTCTGGGCCCATGATGATTAATTTTATGTGGCAACTGAACTGGGCCTTGAAGTGCTCAGACATTTGGTCAAACATTCTGGTTGTTCTGTGAGAGTGTTTTTAGATGAGATTAACATTTAAGTTGGTATACTGGTTAAAGCAGACTGCCCTCCCTGATGTGAGTAAGCTTTATGCCATCAGTTGAAGGTCTGAATAGTACAAAAAGGCTGGCCATCTCTCCAGCCCTTTTTGAATAAGAGAGAATTCTTGCTGCCCAATGGTTTTCAAGTTGGGACACCAGCTTTTTTATTTTCCCCTGCCTTTGGATTTGAACTGAAATATCAGTTCTTACTGAGTTCCAATACTGCTAGCCTACAGACTGAAATTACATCACTGACCTTCCTGCAAATGCTAATCTAGGGGAAAAAAATAACATAATATTAAAAGATGTCCAAGATGTTTATTTCAAGAAAGGAAAGATGTTTCTATGTTAGAAAATCTATTCACATAATTCAATATACAAATAGATTCAAAGAGAAAAAAATCACACAATTAAAAAAATGATGAAACAAGATTTGATACAGTAATTACCTTTATAATTCTTAATTATGCATACATGTCAGTGTGTATATAAGTATTTGTATACACACACATGCCTGTATTTCAGGCTTAATAAAGAAATACCAAGATCTTCAGTAAAGTCAAGATTGAGACAAAGATGCCCTAGCCTCATAACAATTTAACATTATATAAGAAGTACTAGCATTGGAATTAAACTACGGGAAAAAATTAGAAACACAAAAAATATAAAGAAGTTTACAGATATAATTTGCTGCAGTTGGCGTGATTCCATACATTGAAAATCTAAGAGAATTAACTAAAGTTAATTCCGTAAATAGGCAAGAACAATCCGAAATTGGTATCCTTCAAATAGATATTCAATAGATTGGAAGACTCCATGGAAAACAACAATGAAGAACTGAAGCAATAAAAATATTTTAAAACTTGTCAAGTGATAAACTGACAAATGTACAAGATCTATAGGAAGCTAACTTTAAAATACTATTAAATTATATAAGGAAAATTTGACAGAATGAAATAGCATTTTTATAAAAAGAAACACAAAAAATTTTAAAGAAACCCAATACATTTAATGCTACACCTATATTAGGAAGATGTTTTTGTTTTTTACTAGATAAGCTGATTTTAACATTCATGTGGCAAAATAAAAACAAAGAATTAAGATGAAATAAATTATGGTAGGTCCCAGGGCTACCACATTTTAAAATATATTCAAAAGCAATTGTAATTGGAAGAGTGGGATGAAGAAATAAACAGAGAATTTGAAAAGAATAGCATGTCCAGAAATTAACCCAAATACATTTATTTAGGAGATTTTATCTCAAAGTTTGCAATTTGATCACTAAAGAAAAAACGGATTATTTAAGAAATTGTGTTGAGAAATATAGATAGCTATTTAGGATAACATATTAAATTTGTTATACATACCTAACATCTTATTCAAAAATAAATTCCAAATAGATCAATTATCTGTCTAAATGTTAGAGAAAGGATGGTAGCATATTTTATGATCTTTGTAGTAAAGCCTTTTTTTCCTTTGATTTAAGAAAGCTGTGCAAGACACTAATTACATTATTTGCTTCCAGGAAGGTGTGCTAGCTTTATTATGTGTCTTCTTGACTCGCCTACAGTCTCCAGTTGTTCAATCAAGCACTCATCTAGGTGTCACAGAAAAAGCATTTTGCAAATGAAATTAAAGTTCCTAATCAGTTGATTTTCGGAGAAATTTGCCTGGATATTCCACTTGGGCCTCACTGAATCCACTGGAAGGCAAAAAAGCAGAGCTGAGATTTCCAGAGGAAAAAAATATTTTCTGCCAGTGAGCAACAGCTTCTACGATACCCGTGGAGTTCCAGCCTGCTCCTGATCTTCCTTTCTTCACTGCTTTGCGGCAAAACTGCAACCTGTGCCTGTGGGTTTGAGCCTGTTCCCACCCTCCCCTTCCTGACTGGTTGCCCTACAGATTTTGGACTTGCCTAGCCAGACCCCATAATAATATATGCCAACGGTTCATAATTTTAAAAAAAGTAAAATTTTACATAGTGCATAGCTTATCAACCTATATAAGGTTATTTAAGTACACACAAACACACACACACACACACACACACACAAACATACACATACACATACACATACCCCACACATATTCAGATGTATATAACATCTCCTACCTCCTACTTTTTCTGTGCCTTTTGTTGAACAATGGACTATACCAGAGGGTAACTACGTGCTTAGGATGACAGACCTGGGAGAGAAACATTTTGCTGGTTTTACCTTTTTTCTCTAAATTAGGAAAAATGTGAATACATTACTAGTTCAACAAAAAAACCAAATACATTTAGAAAGCGTGCCTTAAACACAAAGTATTAAAACATCTGCGTTGATAAACAGAGATATTGTGTAGCCCTTTTAAAACTTATAAACTTGCTTTTTTGCTTTATTTAATTTTTTTAAATAGAGATGAGGTCTCACTATGTTGCCCAAGCTGGTCTCAAATACCTGGCCTCAAGCAATCCTCCTGCCTCTGCCTCTGAATGTGAGAGATTTATAGGCATGTAACCAGCTGATTTTGCTATTTTTACCAAAATAGAAACCAGTATTTCCTAAAGCCCCTGATATTTGCTGTTTGATTACCTATATGGTTCTGCTCCCAATTCCATCTCAAGTACATGCATTTTTAAACAACTTATATTCAACAGTTGACATCTATCTTGACACATAAAAATAAGCATCTGCTTATCCTAAGATGTCACCCTAACCTTGTAGCATGTATTGGTCTTGATTTATCTACTTGCCTTGCTCTCCCCAATCCCACCCCTCTGATAAACAGCAGGATAGAATAGTAGAGAACCCTACCTGGTTTCAGTCCAACCATAGCATTTATTAATTTTGTGATCTATAATATCTCACTAAACTGCTTTAAGTTTCAGAGTAATCTTCAGTGTAATGGTAATAAAAATAGTTGCTCTGTCCACATCATATAACATTGTAAATCTGGGAGCATTTGCAATCTGTGGAGTGTTAGTAAATGCAATTGATTATTTCTATTATTGTTAGTTATTTTAGATTTGAGTCTGTTTATACTTGCACTGATGGTGTAACTAAAAATCAAGATGACAAAGGAAGAAAATGAGTTATTTTATAAGTGCTTGCTCTGTGTAGACAGCTTTCCATGTATAACCTCATTTAATGTAGCAACTGGAAAGTAGATTCACTCTGCCAGAGTTCCAGACAAATAAAAGGTAAAGTAAAATGTCAAAAGTAAGATGGCCTGACTTTAAAGTCGGTAGTTCATTGGAATGATCATACAAATAACATTCCTTATTTTATTGAGTGATTGATTGATTGATTGGTCCTGATCTCACTCTGTCGCCCAGGTGGGAGTGTAGTGGCATGATCACCAAAGCTTCCACCTCTTAACCTCAGGTAAACCTCTGCCTTAGCCTCCAGAACAGCTGGGACTATAGATGCGGCCACCACCTCCAGCTAATTTTTTTTTTTTAATTTTTTGTAAAGATGAGGTCTCGCTATGTTGCCTAAACGAGTCACCAACTCCTGGGCTCAAGCAATCCTCCTGCCTCTTCCTCCAAACTGCTGGAATTCCAGGTGGGAACCACCATGCCCTGTTTTTTGTTTGTTTATCCCGGGGGAACCTCCCCGAAAAAGTGCAATTATTTTTTGAAGATTGGACTCCTTGCAGTGCAGGCTTCCCCTGATAGCTAAGTGTTCTAGGAACCCATCGGCATCACTGTCAGTGTGCCAGCTAGTGTTGATGTGGGAGGCTGTGTTCAGTTTCAGTGATTTTCTTTTCTTTTTTATTTTTTTAGATTTGTTCAGCTTTTTGTCCGTTTGATGATGGGTGATTTATGAGCATACCTGCCCGCACCGCGCTGAGTGTTCAGTTTTTCACCAAACACAGCATCATCCCCTGTGCTCCACCCTCCCTATTTACCTGATTTGGCCCTGAGCAACTTTTTTTGCTTCCCTAATAAAAAAAGTCCTCAAAGGGAAACGTTTTGCTAATGTGGAAGAGCTGAAACAAAAAACGGTGGAAGTATTAAAAGGCATCAAAATTGACGGGTTCAAAACTGTTTGGGGCGGTAGAAAAAGCATCTTAATAGGTGTATTACTACGTATTACTATAAGAAAAGGATTTAAAGTGGCAGGAAACTGCGGGGAGGGTGGTAAGGGGGTGGGGAGGTGGGATTGACAGTAATCAATATCTGCCTGTGGAAGGGGGGGCGCAGCTCATCGATTAGGGCACCTGCACAGTGAATACTTGTGTACCTAGCCCTGAATTGTATCCCACAATTTTAAATTAAAAAAATAGGTGTATTACATTAAACAGAGAGTACTTCGAAGGCAACTGAAGTTTAAACATGTAAGAATAAGTACACAATTTTTTGTAAATAAGTTCTTTTTAGGGGAGTCCCCCCTCATATGTCAAAAACCTAAATATGTATTCAAAAGAACCCAAATTATTTAATACAAAGACCCACAAGATTAAAGTTAATTAAAACAATGCTCTAAATTAGAACCACTGATTTTTTTTTAATCTTGCTTTTGTTGTTGTTGTTTTACATATTAAACAATTGCTTTAAAAAGTGACAGGTACTGCCTTGAGATCCCATTTGGCAAGGAACAACAAATGAGACTAGAAGACTGAGATTATATTAAAATATCCATTTGGCTGTTGAAGAAAAACACTGACCACTTTGTTTGAGATGATCTTATTCACAGCCTTGTGGACCTTCTCAGCAAAAAAATTACCTCAAAAAACCCCAAATTCTCAAAAATCCCTCAAATTAACCATAGATTTATTTGAATTTGGCATAAATCAAATAAGAAAGGTATCTTTTTTCTGAATGTGGGATGTTACTATAGCTACATGATTTTTGCTGAATGTAAATTTTCTATGCATAACTTTATTGTAAAACTAAAATAAATATTTCTCTTAAAACTCACTTTGTGAGGTCATGTATTAATCTACTATTGCAATTCTTATCATTAAAATTATACTTAAGATTCAGAGTAACCTAGGTCCTTTGAGGAAATATTGTGTGCCAAATGTCCTTATATTATTTCATTATTTTTTTTTAAACAATCTGTTCCTATCATTCTCATTTTCCTGATGAGTTGATAGACACAGAGAAGTCATGATGAGCTAAAGCTGTATTATATACCTGAAATTCGCTGAGAGTAGGTCTTAAGTCTTCTCGTACACAACAAGGGTGTGCGTGATATGAGGTAGTGGGTGTGTTAATGAACTTGATGGCAATAGTTTCACAATGTATGCATATAAAAAATACCACATTGTATACTTAAAATATATGCAATTTTATTTGACAATTATACCCCAATAGGGGTGAAGAAAGAAAACAGAAATAACTTTTCATTTTAAATGGATGCATTTTATTGCATAAAAATTATACCTCAATAAAGTTAATTACAAAAACAAAGTTGAGCCGACTTCTTCTGACTTGTGCAGAACTTTCCAATGTGGTAAAAATATCAGTCTTTCTGCTTATATACCTTCAAGCTGTGAGACTAGTTTGCTTCTTAATCATTCGCTATACAAATAAAAGACAGAAGAGACTTCAAGTGAATTTTGATTTATATCCCTGCTCTAGTCAAATTCCTCTAACTTCCTAATTACTTTAAAGTCAACTAAATACTTTGAATTGAGAAACTAAGTTAATTTATTTCCTAATCACGTCATTCAGAATTCTGTCTTCTAATTACAAAACCTCTTCCTTGTTTCCTGCCTCTCCTTTAGAAACCTGTTTCAAGTTCAATTCTTTCCTAAAGCTATTGCAACAACAAAGTGGCTTCTTTCTGCACATCAACAGACTCAACTCATGCACACATGAATGCCTATGGGTGATCATGTATGCATTTATGGGTTTTTCGTGATGGAGTTGCATAGAAGTTGTCATGCTTCAACCATCCTTGGTAAGTACATGTAAAATATTGCAAAATAGGAGCCCTTTGTAAATTTTAGTTGTCATCCTTTTTATTTTCTTCTGATTATAAGCACCTTGAGGGCAGTGTTGCCATTTCAGTTCACCACCTGGCTGGTTATGGCACTTCTAATATGGCAGGTGTTCAATAAATTGCATTGCATAAGGATCTGTGTTTGACTGATTAACTTCTTGGCAAGTGAAATATATTTAATATTCCCCTTGAGTTCACAAATAGTTTATGCACTTCACAAAGCATCATTACTTAGGATTAATCTGGCCTTGTATGAATCTGATCAACAACCTCTAAATAAAACATTAATGTAGATTGTCTCCTATCCACATGATGTGTCTCCATTTTTATTATCCTATTGTTGAACACATATCAGACTGGAATATGGTTTACATACTGGAACCTCCCAACCTCCAACTTAGCAGTCTCTCACTGGTCTTTCTGTGCTCTGTTTTCTTTGTGAATCATGGATTAGAACGGCAGCCTTTCTGACCTGCAATAAAACTCACACATTTCCTTAAACATATGCTACTATACAATGAATTTCATTGAAGGAAAAAAATACACGTGAATTCTACCTGACTGATTTTTTTTTTTTTAGCTTTGGGGTGCTGTGGTTTGAAAGATCAAATAATTCCAGCTATGTCAGGGAGAGCCAGGAACTTCAGGCCTCCATAAATTCTGATCCTGGAAATCTAATGACAGAATTAGAAAGAATATTTTTCTTTGTCAAGACTTTGACTTTTTTTTTTTTTATTAAGCTTCAGGCCCTTCTAGTTAACTTGCTGTTATTTCTCAGACAAAGCAGAATCAGAAGTCATATTCCAAGAAAGGAAGTGGCACAAGATAAATGGCTGGATATAAAGCTCACAACTGGAAAATGCCCTTTAACAGTTTTCACTAGAATATCAAACTTCTATTTATTCACTCTCTCTTTTACACAGTTTTCTTCACTATTAACATCTTACGTTAGTATGGTACATTTAAAATATATATCTAATGTATGCTTTTTGTATAATTAATATTAATATTTAGACTATACTTAAAAGTTCACTAGATTTTGAAAAATACACATTATCCATAACCACAACAACACACAATAAAGCCTGATTGGAATATATTAATACTTGTTTATATTATTTCACCTTTTGTAGATATACCAAGCTTTTTAAGAAAAGAGATAAATAAGTGATCGAATTTATCTATCACTGAAAAATATTGTTATAAAATTCTCCTCTTTCCTTACCACAGAGAGAAGAAATATGGACACACACACGCATATGTTTGCACTTCAATTCTGTTTGCAATTTTTTATATAAAAACTCAGGAAGAATAAATTCTTAATTTTTAAGAAATATTGTATGTACACTTAGCTTTTTTCATTTTGGGGGGAATTATTTCTATAAGTCATGTAATATTAATTTGGTTCTATTATGAATACATATAAAGCATTTCCGTTCTTCTTGACTTTTTAAAAGTAGACACTGGAGGGAAATCATTTTATCCTGCCATTAATTATTACATTGATTTTAATATCTTTACAAAAATATTTGTAAATTAATATATTTTATTCTTTGAAAATAATTTTACATTTGCAGAAAAAAACTGAGCAAAAAGTACAAAGAGTTTCCATACATCACCACCACCCTCGCCACTCAGTTTTTTAAAATTATTAACATTTAGCATTATGGTGGTACATTTTTATTATTCATTTCATATATGATTTTGGTAAGATTAACATTAATACCCAGACAATGCTTAATAGAAAATGAAAGGGCATTTTTAAATGGACATCTTGCACTTATACTAAAGATACACAATAGATATCTAGAAAGCTATAACTACATATTTTTATAAAATGTATCAACAGAATATACATAATTCTTCCAATTTTTATGATCTTGTATAAAGTTTTAAGTCTATCTTGATGCTTTCTTTTCAAACACAACACACACACACACACACACACACACACACACACACAACTACTTGTTTATTTTCTTGCTTCAAAATGGGCTCATTGCTCTGCCTTTGGCCCAGGCTCTTTGCTGGACTATGTACCTCTGCCTGCTACATCTGTGTTTACATATCTTGTGGAATCACTCAGAGCGCTGCTGCAGGTCCTTTCAGCTTCTTCCAAGACTAGGCCTCAGTGAGTCTAACCAAAGTCAAAGTCACTGAGATCAGTTAGTCTCAAGAGCTTACCTTGCTCAGAATCTGCCTTCCACTGACAGTTTGATACAAAGTCATAGGCACCATATTCCCTCAACTGGGGACACATGGTTTGTAAGTGTGTGAATTTAAAAGGTAGTTGATAAATTACCCTATAAGACCTTTACTATTAATTTTTGTCAGGAGACAGTAAAAGAGTAAAAGGGCATCTAACTTTGTTCCAAAAACAACACTTCTGCAATAGGGTGAAACTCTCTGCAGTGCCAAGATTGAAATTAATCTTGCTCCATTGGTTATCGAGTAATGTCCAAAATCATTCAGCTTGAGTTAAACAGAAGTATTGTTTTTACTTAAGAGCATAAAACCAAAATTCATATACCAGTATATAATTAATGTTTGCAACACGGGTCTAATGCAGTTCTGAGATGAAGTGGTAGGGGACAAACTGGTAAATGTTAAAAGTCAGATCTGGGCCGGGCTCAGTGGCTCAGCCTGTAATCCCATGCTTCGGGAGGCCGAGGTGAGTGGATTGCCTGAGCCCACGGGTTCGAGACCCACCTGGGCAACTTGGCGAGACCGCATCTCTACAATAAATCAAAAAATTAGCCGGGCGTGGTAGCGTGCCTGTAGTTCCAGCTACTTGGAAGGCTGAGGCGGAAGGATTGCCGGAGCCCAGCAGGTCGAGGCTGCAGTGGCCGGGAGCAGCCACTGCACTCCAGTCTGGGTGACAGAGTGACACTCTAACTCAAAAAAATAAAAAATAAAAATAAAAATAAAAGTAAGATCTGCAAATAGTGTAAACAGTAGACTTTATCAAGCAAAAAAAAAAAAAATGTGAACTCAAAAGAGAGCATTTAAAAATATATAGTCAGAGGAGATGAAAAATAAAAAGCTATGAAGAAAGTCTATGGGATTTATGGAACATGATAAAGAGAGTTGATTTTTGAATTATAGGAAGTTCGGAAGAAAAACAGAGAAAAAAAACAGAAATATTATTTAAAGAAATAGTGGATGAAAGCTCTCCAAATCTAGTGAAAGACACAATTGCCCAGGTAGTTGAAGTTCACAACTTTCCAATCAGGTTTAACATGAGACTTCAACAAGACATATAAACTGTCAAAACTCAAAGGCAGAGAGATTATTTTAAATGAGCAAGAGAAAAATGGTTATTTATATATAATGGGACTATCTTAAGGCTATCTGCAGATTTCTCAGCTGAAACTTTTCAGGCCAGGGGAATATGGGATGATGTTTTTGAAGTAAAAACAAAACAAAATAAAACAAAAATACTTTATCTGACAAAACTGTTGTTCAGAAATGAAAGAGAGATATTTTTCCCAAAAAACAAAAGCAAAAGTTGAGAGAGTTCATCATCACTAGATCTGCCTTACAAGAAATGCTGAAGGAAGAATTTCAAGCTGAAGAGAAAGATGTTAATTAGTAACATTAGATAGTATTAAAGTATAAAACTTATCAGTAAAAGTAAGTATATAGTCAAATTCAGAATATCAAATACTGTAATGATGGTGTTATATCTGTATACCTCACATGCATCTCTAGCATAAAGGTTAAATAAAAACTATTAAAAAAACTATAGTTACAATAATTTGTTAATGGATCCACAATATAAAAAGATGTCAAGTGTGCCATAACTGGAAGAGATAGCAAAAGATAGAGTTTGTATGTGGCCAAAGTTAAGATGTTAGCTTAAAATAAACTGTGAAAATTATAAGATGTTACAAGGGAGCTTCATCACAACACAAAAGCAACAATAGGTAAGAAAAATATAAAGAGAGAGAAAACAAAGCATACTAATAAACAAAATCATCAAGTCACAAAGGAAGATATTAAGAGAAGAAAGGAACAAAGGATTTATACAACAATCAGAAAATGATTAGCAAATGGCAGTTGTAAATATTTCTCTAAAAATAATTACCTTAAATGTAAATGGATTAAATCCTCCAGGTAAAAGACATACAAGACTGGTTGAATGAGTTGAAACTTACACACACAAGACCTAGCTATATGCTGCCTATGAGACTTACTATAACTTTAAGGATACACATAGACAGAAATGAATGATGCAAAACTCCATACAAACCAAAAGCCAGCAGGGATAGCTATAATTATAACACAAAAAAGACTAAGTCAAAAACTTCAACAAGAAAGAAGGTTATTAAATAATAACCAAGGGGTCAATTCATCAAGTAGATATAACATTTGTAAATGCATATACACCTAATAGCAGAGTATCTAAATGTATAAAGCAAATATTAATGGATCTGAATGGAAAGATAGACAGTAATACAATAACACTAGTGGATTTCAATACCCTACTTTCACCAATAAATAGATCATTTAAACAGAAAATCAGAAAGAAAACATTACACTTGTACTATACTTTAGCCCAAATGTTCTTAACAAATATTTACAGGAGATTCCATCCCACAGAAGCAGAATACACATTGTTCTCAAGCACACACAGAATAGTCTCTAAGATCCTCTTTCAGGCCATAAAATCAAGTCTTAACAATTATATAAGATTGAAATTATATCAATTTTTTTTCTAACCATGATGGTATGAAACTAGAAGTCAATAACAGAAGAAAAACTGGAAAATTCACAAAAATGTGGAAATTAAACATGCTCCCAAACAATAAATGGATTAAATTAAAAATCAAAAGGAAAAATTTAAACTATCTTAGGACAAACAAAAATGGAAGCACAATAAACCAAAACTCCAGGGATGCAACAAAAGCAGTTGTAAGAGAAAAGTTTGTAACTATAAACACTGACATTAAAAAAGAAGAAAGATTTCAAATAACCCACCTAATGTTATACCTCAAGGAACCAGAAGGAGAAAAATAAAACTAAGCCCAAAAATAGTAAAAGAAAATAAAAATAGCTAGAGCATAAATAAGTAAAATAGAGACTAGAAAAGGTCAATTAAATTAAGAGATGATTTCTTGAAAAGATAAACAAAGGCCAGGTGCAGTGGCTCACATCTGTAATCCCAGTACTGTGGGAGGCCAAGGCAGGAGGATTGCTTGAACCCAGGAGTTTGTGACTAGCCTAGAAAACATAGAGAGACCCTCTCTCTACAAAAAAAGTTTTAAAATTAGTTGAGTATGGTGATACAAGTCTATGATACATGTCTATAGTCCCAGCTACTCAGGAGGTTGAGGCAGAAGGATTGCCTGAGACCAGGAATTGAAGGATGCGGTGAGCCACAACTGTGCCACTGCACTCCAGCCTGGGTGACAGAGCATGATTCTGACTTGAAGAAAAAAAAAGAAAAAGAGTAAAAAAATTGACAAACCTTTATCTAGACTAAGGAAAAAGAAAGAAAACTAAAATAAATAAAATCAAAAATGAAAGATAAAATATTATAATTAATACTGCAGAAATACAAAGAGACATAGAGACTACCATGAACAATTACATGCCAGGAAATTGGATATCCTAGAAGACACAGAAAAGTTCCTAAAAACACATAACCTTACAAAACTGAATCATGAAGAAATATTGCTATAGTTTCAATGTTTGTCCTTTCCAAAACTCATGTTGAAATTTAATTTTTACTGCAATGATGTTAAAAGATAGAGCCTTTAAGAAGTATTTAAGTCACTGAGGCTCTGCCTTCATAAGTAGATTTATGACATTATTGTGAAAGTGGGTTCACCTCTTTATCACCTTCTTTTAGCCTTCTGCCATGTGATGTCTCCTGTTATGTTATGATGCAGCAAGAAAGCCCCCATAAGATGCCAACATCTTGGTATGGGGCTTCCCAGTCTCCAGAACTATGAGACAATACATTTTTGTTCCATATAAATTACCCTCTTTGGTATTTTGTTATAGCAAAGTACAAAATGAACTAAGACAAAGAGAAATTCTGAAAACATCAATCACAAGTAAGAAAACTGAATCAGTAATCAAGACATCTCATATCATAGAAAAGTCCAGAACCTGATGACCTCATTGTTGAGTTCTATCAAATACTCAAAGGATTAATGCCTATACTTCTGAAACGCAAAAAATTCAAGATGAAGTAATATTTTCAAACTCATTGTATTAAGCCAGTCTTACCCTTATATTAGACAAGAAAGTTCCAGAAAAGATAATTACAGGCAAATATTTCTGATTTATATGCAACAATTCTCAATAAAATATGAAAAAATAATTCAATAGCACATTAAAAGGATCATATATCATGACCATGTGGAATTTCTCCCTGAGATACAAATATGTACAAATTGACCTATGCAATATTCATGTGTGTGTATATCTACACATACACATATATATACAAAAAACACACATATACATGTATGTAGTTCTATATATCAAAATTTATAAATGTAGTATACCACATTAACAGAATGAAACATAAAAATTATATGATCATCTCAATAGATTCAGAAAAAGGATTTGACAAAGTTCAACATCCTTTTATGATTAAAAAACCTTTCAAAAAATTAGGTGTAGAAGGAATGTACTACAGCAAAATAGAGACTATATATCACAAGCCCACTACTAAAATCATACTCAGTGACGGAAAGTTGGTAGCTTCTCCTTTAAGATCAGGACAAGGCAAAGATGCCCACTTGTGCACTTTTGTCAGAGGTATTACTCAAAGTTAAAGCCAAAGCAAGTAGGCAAGAAAAATAAATAAAAGGCATTCACAGTAAAAAGGAAGAATTAAAATTGTTTCTATTTGCAGATGGAATTATCTTATATATAGAAAACTCTAAAGACACCATAAAAAACTATTAGAACTAATAAATGAATTCAGTAAGGTTGCAGAATATAAACATCACATTGTATTACTCAGAATACTCCAATGTGAGATTCTTTTAGGTAAAGCAAAATATATTTGTCCCTAAATTTAGAAGCAACATTTCTATTCAAAGAGCTACCTAAAGTACATACTAATTAATAGAATACATTTACATTAGAAAGATTTATAATAAGAAAATATAATCCAGTGCTAAATATATAATCTACATTGTGAATTGATATATGAATATATGTATATTATGCATTTAATCTTTTGGTAGCATTTATAAAAATCAGAAGGATTCAAAATTAGTGGTAGTTTTGCCGGCATTTTGCTAATATAGATTGACAAACTTACTTTCTACATATCATTATATAGCTCTAAGATAAAATTCATCTTTTGGTAATTGTCTTTTGTTTGAGAATCACTTCAGTTATTGTTGTTCCCTACTATTGCAGGTAGTTAAACATATGTATTAGATATTTCCTCTTCACTAAATACACCACTAACAGCCTTAGATAGATCATTAAGGCAAAAAACCAACAAGGAGACTTGGAATCTCAACTCCATGCTCAATCAAATTGACTTAATAGACATCTGCAGAACACTTCACTCAACAACTACAGAGTATGCTTTCTACTCATCAATACATGGAAAATGCTCCAAGATTGATCACATTCTTGGGCACAAATCAAGCATGAGAACATGTCAAAAGATTGAAATAATACCATGCATCTTCTCAGATCACAGTAGAATAAAAGTACATATCGCCACCAGCAAGATCCCTTCAAAACACAAAGACATGGACTCTAAACAACATGCTATTGAATAACTTCTACGTCAATGCGGAAATCAAGACAGAAATAAAAAGTTTCTTGGAAACAAGTGAAAAAAGGACACATCTTATCAGAAACTCTGGGATGCCACGAAAGTGGTATTAAGAGGAAAATTCATAACATTGCATGCACTAATCAAGACAACCAAAAGATCACAAGTAGACAGTCTAAAGTCACACCTAAAGGAGCTGGAAAGGCAAGACCACTCAAATACTAACCTTAGCAGGATAATCCAGATCACCAAGATAAAAATCAGAGTTATAGTAAATAGAAGACAAAAATATCATAGAAAGAATCAACAAGTCCAAAAGCTGGTTCTTCAGAAGGATAAATAAGATACATGGTCCCCTGACCAGATTGACTAAAAAAAGAGAGAAAGAAAACAGATAAAACACAATCAGAAATGCAAAAGGTGAAGTCACAACAGACCCTGAAGAAATTCAAAGGATTATCAGAGATTACTATAAAAATCTGTATGCAAATAAACTAGAAAATCTAAAGGAAATCGAGTATTTCTTGACATCACACAACCTCCCAAGATTGAAACAAGAAGAAATTAAAACTCTAAACAGACCAATAACATTCCAGGAAATTGATTCAGTCATAAGAAATCTACTTACCAAAAAAAGCCCCAGGTAGCTTCCCAGCTGAATACTACGAGACATACAAAGAGTAGATGAAACTAATCTTACTGAAAGTATTCTAGGCAATTGAGAAAGATGGTATACTCCCCCAACTCATTTTATGAAGCCAACATCATACTAATACCCAAAACCTGGCAAAGATGAAACAAGCAAAGAGAATTACAGGCCAATCTCCTTGATGAAAATTGATATAAAAATTCTTTTTTAGTTTTTTAAGTGTGGAGTTCAATTCAGAGCTAGATGCAGAAATTCTAAACAAGATTCTAGCAAATCAGATCCAACAACACAACTCAAGGATCATCCACCATGACCGAGGAGCCTTCATTCCTGGGATGCAGGGCTGGTTCAGCATTCACAGGACCATAAATGTAATGAAGCATATCAACAGATGTAACACCAATAACAACACGATTATATCATTAGATGCAGGAAAAACACTCAACAGAATCCAGTATCCCTTCTTGATAAAAACTCTTGAGTACCTAGGCATGGAAAGAACATAACTCAAAACAGTAAGAGCCACCCACGATAAACCCACAGCCAACATTTTGCTCAATGGGCAACAATTGAAGCATTCCTCAAAGGAACAGGAACTAGACAAGGATGTCCACTCTCATCCCTCCTGTTCAACATAGTGTTGGAAGTCTTAGCCAGAGCAATCAGACAAGAGAAGGAAATCAGGGATATCCAAATAGGAAAAGAGGAAGTCAATCTATCCCTCTTTGCAGACAATATGATTTTATATCTTAAAAACCCTAGGAAGTCTTGTCTAAAACCTCCTTGCACTAATAATTGATTTTAATAAAGTCTCAGGGTATAAAATCAATGTGCAAAAGAGTTGCATTTTTATACACCAGCAATAAGCAGACAGAGGCCACATCAAAAGCATAATCCCATCCACAATAGCTGCACATAAAAAAGAAATACTTTGACATCCACCTAATAAGAGAAATGAAAGACCTTTACAACGAGAACTATAAAACGCTTCTCAAAGAAATCAAGAATAACACAAACAAATGGAAAAACATTCCCTGCTCATGGATTGGAAGAATCAATATTGTCAAGATGTCCATACTACCTAAGGTTATTTACAGATTCAATGCAATACCCATCAATCACCAACATCATTTTTCTTAGACCTAGAAATGACAATACAGAAATTCACACAAAAACAAAAAAGAGCGCCAATAGCCAAAACAATATTCAGCAAAAGAAACAAAGCAGGTGGTATCACACTTTCAGACATTAAACTTTACTACAAGACTACAGTAACCAAAATAGCCTGACACTGGTACAAGAATAGGTTCACAGACCAATGGAACAAGACAGGGATTCTGGAAGCAAAAATTAAATCTCTCAACCAACTCATCTTTGACGAAGTCACCAATAACAGCCACTGGGAGAAGGAGATCATTTTTACCAAATGGTGCTGGGAAAACTGACTGATCACAGGCAGAATAATGAAACAGGACTCCTACCTATTCTCATGTTCAAAAATCAACTCTAAGTGGATCAAAGACATAAACCTAAAACCTCAAACTATAAGAATCTTAGAAGAAATGTAGAAAACACGCTTATGCACATTGGAGTAGGCAGCCAATTATTGATCTAATCCCCAAAAGCATATTCCATAAAGGATAGAATAGACAAGTGGGACCTCATCAAACTGAAAGGCTTTTGCACAGCAAAAGCAACCACCAAGAGAGTGAGGAGACAGTCCACAGAATGAGAATTTTTTTGTGAAAATTATGTATCTAAAAAAGGCCTAAAATCCAGGATCTACAAGGAACTCAAATGAGCCTAAAGGAAAAAAACCAAAAAACAAAAAAACCAAACAGCCCTATTAAAAAGTGGACAAAGGACATGAACAGAGAATTTTCAAAAGAAGATATACAAGCAGCCAACAGATACATGAAAAAATGTTCTGCCTCAATAATCATCAAAGAAGTGCAAATCAAAACCATAATAAGATACCACCTATCTCCAGTAAGGAAGGCCATCATCAATAAATCAAAAAACAACAGATGCTGGCGAGGATTTGGAAAAAAGGGAATGCTTTTACATTGCTGGTAGGAGTTCAGGCTAGATCAACCTCTAGGGAAAGCAGTGTGGTGATTCCTAAAAGAACTAAAAACTGACCTTTCATACAATCCAGCAATATCTCACCAGGGAATATACCAGAAGGAACATAAATGGTTCCACCAAAAAGACACCTATACGGCATGTTTATAGCTGCACTATTCACAATAGCAAAAACATGAAAACAACCCTACTGCCCATCAAAAGTGAACGGGCTTTTTTATTTAATTTGGTATATATATATGATGGAGTATTACACAGCCATAAAGAAGAACAAAATCATGGATTTTACAATATATTGGATGGAGTTGGACACTATCATACTTAGTGATCTATTACAGAAACAAAGAACTGAATATTGTATATTCGCCCTCATAGGTGGGACCTGAATGTTAATCACATTAGCATAAGTGAGGAATTCACAGATGCTGAACACTGCCAGTGGGAGGGGGGCGGGTGGGAGAGGGGAGAAAGCACATAACAACACAAGGGTATCTGGTCCTAAGCCAGGGGAAGAGAAGACTAGATGGAGGCCCAAACTTCAACTGCATGCAGCCTACTTGTGTAGCTAATCCTGACTTACACCCCACATCTCTATAATAAAATTTTAAAAAGATAGTTCCTGCTTAAAAAATATTGCTGTAAAAGCTCAACAACACAGAATGCATGAGGTTTAAAGAAATATTCTATTGATAATCTTGAAAGGAAGCTGTATAAGGTTCATTTTAGCAAATACTACCACCAAAAATACAGTGTTACATGGTAGGAATATCCTGTATTATGTCTATATGGCAGAATTGGATTCTGGTGACTGTTGGTGCTACTTCTTCATGGGCTTTTTACAATGCTCAGAACCGAGTCAGACTGATAGGATATTAGAAAGCCTATTTACCCAGAGAATGGCTCAGTGAGGATTCATCCAAGGCAAAGCATAAGACAATATCATGGATCTCCCTGATGTGTGACATGGAGGAGTCAGATTTACTCTATTACCAAAAGGCTAGAGCCAAATAAGTGGCATCTTACAAGTCATTGCTCCTCTTACTTTCTATGATATGCACTTAGCTTCTTGGCAGAGCCCACCTACACTGGCAATAAATCCAGGCTTCTGCTGAACTGGCTCAAATAAAAGCGTTTATTTCATATCTGAACGTGCACACAGTGTTAGGAAATCAAGATTAATTGCATGTTGATTTTAACTCAAGGAACGCTTGTTATAGTAAAGAAGAATGATATATAACACAGAGTAAAAGTAATAAATATTTCATACCTTATGAAACCTAATAATCATATGTGAGGTTCTTTGTTTCTTTTGTTGTATTTTCACTCAAAAAATTTCAAATCTTTAGTTTTAGTGACTACTGTCTTAGGAGATTTCTAATAACATGACTAGGAACTTTCCTTTCCAAGAACTTTTGCTTATAATATGTATTAGACACTTGTTTTCAACTATCAGTAGGTAGTTTTTTTGGTGTAACCCAAAGTTGGAAGATAAAATATACACCTTTTCTAGGTAAACCAATTACCTACAGCTTACAAGTATTGTGCTTTATGGAAGTTTCTTTAGGGTTTTAGGATTATACTTTCTAACTATCAGCTACTCAGTGCTTACACGTGGTAAGCATTTTACTACTCTTTGTATTTCATAATACTATATAGAAAAGATAGTTTTAGTCAGCTATGATCTTCTTTTCATAACTATCTTCTAATTTGAGGTTATGTGTGTTTGTGCCACCTATGTTTTTGCTTACATATGGTCTTGCTAGGCCATTCTTTAAGTGTATGTTTACCCACTCAACCAAAAATGAGTTCTGACTCTGAAAGTCTGACATTTTAATGAGATGGTTTATATCATTCTTAACAAAATTGTAAGAAAATGGATTTGGACAGACTTGGGTTGCAACAAAAGTTATATATATAATGTTACAAACAGTATGTATTTGCATGTGTGCCTGTGTCTGTATATAAATGAAGGTAAGCTTTTGCTTTTTTTACACTTCACCAAAAAAGGGGTATCTAGCATATTTGCATCTGTGCTCTGCTTTAAGAGCCTTAGAGTCCATTTTGGCTTTTGTACCCATGGGGACTTGGGTTTAGGAAATTGTCCTTAGCAAGGGCTGAGCAATAGTTGTGAAAGAAGTAGCACATACATTGCCAATAAATCCAATTGAATTTTACATTTGACATAAAGAAAGGAAATTAGAGTGCTTTACATTATGGGTAAGCAAAGACTGACATTATCTAGAAGCATGACACTGGAAAGATAAGGAAAATCTACATCCTCTTTTGCAGAGGGTTTGCTAATAATGTTATGAAGAACAAGTGAGAGATTTGGGGATTTCATCAACAGTAGACAATGCAAAGGCCATGCTGTTGATTTTAAATTTTATTTTAAACCAATATAATGATTCTGCTCAGCTAAAGGTGGTGTGGCCTTAACAATCAAGTCATGGAAAGAAAGAACAAAAATGTGGATATTTGGATGACAAAACTATATGCAGACTGTCATTACTTTAAAGTTGCTCTTAACTTTCTAGCAAGTTCTCAAAGGTTTTTTTTTTTTTTTTAATTTAATTTTTACTGGTCCTTGATTAAATGAGAGCAGTCATGGACTACTAAAACTTTGTTTTTACAGTAATGAAAATAAACTAAAGAGAGAATATACAACTCCACTCATTTTGTTAAATCGAATGACAAATCCTGCCACGTATTTCACAAGTGGCTTAAGAAGAGAATAAAACAAAATGACAGCTCATTTAATCTGATTTATTGAAATTTATTGAGATGTTTGTACAAGTTTTAAAAAACATGGCTTACGTCATGTAGCATTTTGATATCTTTTCTTTTGTATTAAATTTAACCTACCTGGACAAATAAACTAAATTCACAGTATTATTGTCATTGTAAAATATATAAGTATATATTTATATTTTCATGTATAATGTTTCAATTATCTTTTCCAAAATAATGTCAATTATTTTATCAGAAATTAGTAGTATTCTAAAGAAAAGGAAAAGCATCAAATGAAACACTTCGAGATGTCATGTATGGAGATGACTCTGAACCAACTCATATTTATCGGTTGAGAGACCAGGTGTTTTTTTGCAGGGCAATGTCACCTGTTAAAATAGAGTCATTTGATACTTCCAGAATACAACTTCTTGCCTAGTGGAGGGAAGATTATTTGTGGTAGGAAGTTGTATCTAAGTCATTGTTTTTTTTCTTGCTTTCTCAAAATGGCCTCTAAATCTGATTCTTATTCATGTTGGGGTAGATTAATCTTCCTCTAACTATATATAAAAATAGATCACATTAAGGAATAAACTTATTAACAGAATAATTAGAAATAAATCAATTTATTTCCTCCTAATGTTCCTATCCAGAGGTCCTTTTTTGAGTAAATTTCTTTGGCCATATAACTCATTGGATCTACTAGATAACAGAAAGGTTACAAAGATACCAGATAACAGATTTAGAAAATTGCTTGTTATACTTTTAAAAAGTACTTTTGCTAAAGTTTCTAATTCTTTTTCAGTCACTAAGGAGCACATAAGAGGAATTAAAATAAAAAAATTAGTTATATTTCATGTTTTACACATTTTCCTCCATTTTGCTTTCATTAATTTACTTTCCTTTTATTTTCGTATAGCAGCTGCATCATTCACCTGTTCTTCCTTGTGGCAAAAGTTACCAAAATGTTCTTCCCCAAAAGTAATACATGTGCTTGGTGGAATATAAAGTGTAAAGAATTGATAAAGGTATTTTTATTCCTGAGATATTTTCTTACTCTTATTTTCCTATATCTGAAAGGAGGAAAAGGTATATCTACCCTAGGTTTAAAAATTTTCCCTGAACTCTGAAAATCTTCCAGCTGTATCTTGAAAAGAGACTTTGGTTTTTGACTCTCTTCCTGTCTTATGGATAAGAGCCCGGCTGTTTTCATAAACAATGGCCAGCTGTTCAACTTCTAATACTGTTCAACAATCTTCCACTTTTCACAGGGGAAACACATCTTGATTGCATCTTATTTTTCTGCTTAAGTTAGGAAACTCATTAAAGATTTTGAATTTATAAATGCTTCCTTAACCAAGATACTCAATAAATGTATTCGACTGCTGGTTTAAACCTAGAAGTTGCCTATTAAGTTACAGCCTCCATTTGTTTATTAAGCAGACTGTTCAGGGATATTTTAGAATCTTTAGAGTAAGACACTGTTAAAGTAAGAGGACAGTTGAGGGACAAGTATATGCTGAGCATATATGAGAAATAGCCTAACCATGTAAATTTATCTCATGCAATTAACAAAGTTGAAATTTTATTAGAGCAAACTATACTTCTAGTCTTTACTGCCTTTTCCACTACGTAAATGCCTTAAGAACAACAGTACAATCACATTTGGTGGTCAAACTTATTATCACAGCAAATCTATCTCAAAGAATGATCAGAGTACAGGAAATATAAAACCCTAAGCTGATCCATCATCATGTAGGAAGCTAAGTGCTATTTTTTTTTTTATTTAGTGAAGACTTACTATTAAAACTGAAAAGATGGCAGAACAGAAAATAATGGAAGGAGAGGGAACAAATAAAAATACAGGTAAACTTTACAAAATAGATAAAAATAGGTCATTTTAATAAGCTTTTCTAATTGAATAATATTAATTATTCTCAAATAAAATATTGACTTTTGTGAAAAAACTATTAGGTTAAGAAAATATTACTATTATACTCCAAATGATGACAGCAGGTATTATGGGAATACCTCTTCTTCTTATTAGATAAGAGATAGATAGATACAATATATGCTTTGGGACATAGACATAGAAATAAACATTGTTATAGAGATGCCTCCTCCCTAAATGCAAATTGCTCTAGACAGGGATTATATGGTAATAGGAAGAGGAAGGAGAGGGGAGAGGAAACTGAAAAATGCTTTTCACAAGGGAATTCAAATATCTGATGAAGAAAAACCCCTGTGTGAATAATCATTTAACTATTATTCCCTAAGAATATTTTGAAATTTTTTTAATGCAATACATAGCTTAAAAAATTATTTCTAATGATTTTTTTTATGGCAAAGGTATTAGGTGAAGTTCAATGTAACTCAGAGTCTGTTACTTGTGAAGCTAATATGTGTATTTTCCTTAATAAATGCCTATACATTGTCAATTTCATGGGGGCTTTGAACTAAGGAACTTTAGCAAATGAAAGCAAAAATATCACAAGATTTCCTGCTAAGTACACTTAAAATGTTAACAGAGTGTGATGTTTAAGCATACTAGAGTGTTTTAAAGTAAGATCATTAACCTATTCAGAATAGCTATGAATAGGTTAATTGGGTTGACCACTAAAGTAATACTTTATTTTTTTATTGTATTTCAGGTACCTTTATATTTTATTAAGAGACACAGTATACATGCAACTTTGACCAAAAGGAGTTTGTTATGTCTGACTTGAATTCTCTTCGAAATTTAGAATTGGAATTTTCCAGCAGCTATGCACTTGCCATGAAACTGTGCTCTCAGAAAGGAAAGGAAATGCTCAAATATCAAGAATAGTTTAAAACTTTGGAAAAATAAGGTTATCTGGGATTTATATAAAATGTCTTCATGTATAAAGCACTTTGACAGCCATGATTTCATTTGGTTCTCTCAATAACCCTGTGAGATTGGCAAGGAAATCCTATTTTTCCCATTTTCCAGATGAAGAGGCTGAGGCTGCAAATGCTTTCATGCCTTGCCTTAGAACAATGTGCTAGTTAAGCTGTGAGACTTGAATCCTAACCAATTTTGTCCAACTCCAATAATCCTCCTTTCCTACATGATCTGCTGGAACAGCTACACACAGGAGATGAAGAGTGATCGGGTGTTTAAAATATCAGAAACTAATTTATACATTATTTTTACTTCCTAATGTAACCTTTTTGGGGGCAAGAAAACAAAATAATTTAGCAATATTGAACATTCAAAAAACTGTCCTTTATCAATTTGATTCTCTTCCAATCCAAGGAACTTAGTGAAATTGTCATTGGGGATGACAGTAAACAGCTCAACATGTAAACATGCCAATCAAACGGGAATATAGTAATATTCGCTGAAATTCAGAATTGCTGTTACTTGTCTGGCTAGTTAATATGATTTTAAATATTTCATATGGAAGGATTTTGGGGGGGAAAAAATGAAATGAACCTAAGATTGACTGGAATTTACAAGCTCATTTAAAGAAAAGTCTCAACTATTTTTTTTTCTTACAAATGTAATACCTCCCCAGATGGCAGGCTTTGTAGTTTGTGGCACTGATTCAAAAGGCATATTAACTGCCACTCTACTAGCGGCATCAAGCATTTACAGGCCTCCCTACAGAATGGGTTCAGCAGTAATTAAAATAACACTCTTCCTCAGGGTGAAGTTACACTTGAAGAGTTTGAGAATGTTTTTTTTTTTTTTCCTTCCTTTGGGTAAATTCCTTCTCCTCCCAAATATGAGAAAAAGATGAGAGTGGAGAGTAGTTGAAAGAAAGATGAGGGGGTGGAGGGGAGGAGAGGAGCTCAAAATAGTACACCAAGGCGTGAGGCCTATAAACTATGTTAAATGTTAGGATTTCTTTTATTCCCTACCAGACATTGATAGACAAACAGGTTAAGAAAAGAAGAAGAAAAAAAAAAGCAAAGGGAGAAAATATCATTTACTCACTGTAGCAGCAGGAAATCAAAGAAAGAAAATAAACAGGACTCGAGTTGTGGGCCTTTAACCTGCTAGTCAGACAGTTTCATTCTGTGTGTATTTGTGTGCTGGTAAATGGCGAAGGGGAGGTACAGGGACGGGAGGCTTGTGGGATTCTCGGGACTCCCACAGCTACCAGTCCAGCTGTACAAACACGCACAAGCTTTGTTAAGGTACGGTGGGCAACAAGCTGAAACTGGTGAGCTATCTGACCCATAAATCCCTCGCAAAAGCTCCACTTGAGGGGAAGCCAGAAGTTATGTGTAAATGTTTTCGCCGGCCAGAAGCTAGCTATTGGTCACTTCCGTCTGCTCTTTCTCTCAGTGGATACTCTGGCTGGCTACATTGAAAGTAGTATGTTTAGATGCTTAAATGACCATCTTAAATTCTACTTCCCTCTTGGCCAAACAAGAGAGAGGATGACTCAGAAGCTCCTCCTTCGTGACTTCCAGCTTGGGGCACATGTGCCAGAGTTATGAGCCATAACTTTAAGCAAAGCAAAGGAACTTTCTATTATTATTCTTTTTTCCCCCCTTTTTCAAACCCAGTTAGTGCATCTCTATAAAATACCTTGAGTTTATGTATATATTTTTTAAACCACTCAGGCACGAGGGATTGGAGATATCCCCTTAAATATGACACCACTTACTTTGCCTGAATTTTTAACGTTGCTTTTAGTATGATTCAGAAAAGATAATCTTTGCATGGCGTACTGTATCTTCAATGCAAACAATGCAGAGATTCTGAATTACCAACTCCAAGGAGAAACTTCCTAAGTTTGTTTTTTGTCTTTTCTAAACATGTCTGAACTCCAAGTGACCTCCTTTTATGAAGCCTCCAAATGGCATCTGAACACCTTAAACATCGTGCAGTTACTAAACTCTGTGGACCATTAAAAAGCTGAAGAAAACTGCATAAAATAATAAGTGAAACAGGCTAAATTTAAGTAGAAAATGGCTTTCATAAACATTTAGGAAGTTACAGATGTCTCTATGTTTAAAGTACTTGGAAGTGACTTTAGACTTTCCAAAATCCTGAAGGCAAAAAAGTACAATCCATACTAAAAACAAAAGACATGAACTCACAGAGAGCGGTCTTCTCTGTGCACATTCTGCGCTGAAAACTTAGTTATGTAATTTTGATAGCATTCAAGTAGTATTAAATATTAAGAGATAGTAAGCAAAAGTTGTGTCTTTCTGAAATAACATTCTGTGGTAAGTCTAAAGATTTACGTCAATAAATGTCATCGAATCTCTCACCAAGCACCAGACTAGGACTTAGGTGTGGTTAAAGAGGTGAGTCACTGCTCTTGCTATCTTATCAAAACATGAACCCAGGGAGAAAAGATAAAGCAAGTACACACATAATTACCCACACAACAAAAAGAGAGAAGTAAAAATACAGAAACATGACAGAAGAGTCAGGAAGCACTTATAGAAAGGGAAAGTCAATAAAAACTATGTCTTGAACATGTTCATCTTCTCAAAATATATTGTATGATGGCCCATGAATACTTCCATCACATTGAAATAATGATAAATGCTGCCTTGTGGCAAAAGAGTTAGAAGGCTAGAGTGAGAAACTTCCTGTTGAAAAGGCTTGTAGCCAGCAAGAGCAACATAGGAAAAGGTAGAATCCCTTTTCCTGGCTCCCATTCAGAAGACAGAATCTGCTCCTCTGTGTAATATAGATTCAGAGAACACCATTTAAGACGACCTCTTGGAACTCAGAAACTAATAATATCAGTGTTATGTATATGCTTCATTTAATTAAATTGACACAAAAATTATACAATTTATCTCTCTATCATTTCTGTCTAGGACAGGCCAGTTTCCTAAGTGTTTTCTTGATATCTTCAGTATTCTAGAAAACAATAAACTCCCAATATATGCAAGCTTTACTAATAAATAAATAAAGTATATAGCAGTTTTCACCTTTGTAAACACAGATGTTAGTGATCACTATTTGTGGTGGTTGTGGCTTGATTACGGTTTATCTGCTCCATCTTGTTTTCAGTCTGTGAAATGAGAAAGACATAGGCAATATACTGGCCAAGACCAAGGTAAATTCAGGAAAAAAAAAAATATATATATATATATGTATAAATGTATGTGTGTGTGTGTGTGTGTGTGTGTGTATGATACAAAGCCACAGAAGGTAAAACTGACGTATATGACAATGACCCTGACCTTTAGTTATCCACGGAATATGCATCACCTCACATTGTCATTCTTTGGGAGAACTAAAAGTGTGCCTCTTCAAAGACATCAGATAATGAATTTGATCTGGTTTAAACCACTTGGAGAGTCAAGTAAAGAAAAGGAAGTGCTCTTAACTAAACATACAGAGGAAGGAAACAGATTTAAAACTATAGATATAATAGATATAGCAAAAGTAACCATGATCTTTGGTAGAATTATTATTTACCTGAGATTTAGGACATTCTTGTTCCAGAGTCCCTCTGATCCAAATACACTACCCAGTGGCTCTTTTCTTTGCTTCGCTCATCCGTAAACTTAAAAATAAATTGTTTTTTCTCCCTACTTCATTTGGTTTTGAAAATATTTTCAAACGAATTGCAATATAATTATTAACATGATGTTTTTTAAAACAGAAATTAATTACCAAAATAAAAATATAAAATGATAGACAAAATAATATAAAATGATAATATTTTGAAGTATTAGCCATCCATCCATAATAAAATATAATGCTTTTAAGATTTTATAGTATTTATCATTTAGAGTTATATAGTATGTCAAATACAAATTATTATTATTGCAGCATTTTTGTCATACTATTATTAAAATTTTTTGTAAAATATTAACATAGCAAATTATGTTACATTACAATTTCTTTTTCTTTTTTTTTTTTGAGTTGGGGTGTCACACTATCACCTAGGCTAGAGTGCAGTGGTGCAGTGCTACCATCACGACTCACCCAGCCTTGACCCCTTGGGCTCAGGTGATCCTTTCACCTCAGCCTCCCAAGTAGCTGGGACTACAAACATGCACCACCAAGCCTAGCTAATTGATATTATTTTCTGTAGAGATGAGGTCTCACTATGTTGCCCAGGCTGTTCTCCAACTCCCTAGCAGTCCTCCCACCTCAGCATCTCAAAGGGCTGAGATTACATATGTGAGTCACCACACTCAGCCTTCAATTCTTATTTAGTGCCTTTATCATATTTACTTTGCTTACTGTTATTCAACTAAGACACCAGACACAAGACAATTCTAGATAAGTGATATATTGTTGGGGAATTTTTGAAGTATTAGAGAGTATAGATTAATATTCAAATACTATGACTGACAAGATACTCCATAACACCAATGAACAAATTTTCAACTTAAGATGATATTTGAAGTACTAGTTTTTAAAACCTCTAACCAATAGAACATTCATGTCTTAAGAAAACATTTTAAAATGTAGTATATTTCAGATGTCAGAAAATATTTTACATAATTTTATTTGGTTATTCTCCATTTTTACGACTACCAGTTATAAAGAGTTCTGGTCAGGTACATTGTAGAATGTCTATCACTTTGGGTTTGTCTGAAGATTTCTCATGATTAGACTGGAGTTATGAATTTTGAGGGAGGAAACTAACCCCATTTTTAAATGCAAACTTAATTATCTTAATTCCAAAATATAAAGTTAATTATTAAAGATAATTATTTCATTTTCTCACCACTATTTGTATTTTCTTTGGTCTATGCACCTCCATATACAAATAAACACATATATTCAAATGACAATTAAAGGTGCATGTACTAAATTATAGTTTAAGAAGAGGGGATATGATATTTCTTGAGTGACTTGGTGCCATAAAGTTGCAACACTAGATGCTTCACATATCACTGAAACCTCACCCAATCACGTGAAGTACGTATATTTACTCCCTGCCAGTCTACCCAACTGGTAGTTTTGTAGGTTATATTCTAAGTGTGTCTTTTGGAGGCCCTACTTTAATCAGACCAACTTTGATTTCATGTATTTGTTTATGTGGCCATGCAAGATTTCATTTTGAACTGTGATTTTCATGGTTAACACGAGTTAGAAAATTACTGTTTTATACAACAGAGCCTCCTGAGTGTCTGAGATTGGTCTTTTCTAATCCTGCAGATTTATTATTAAAAAGTCAGGAAATCACCACTGGAAAATCATAATAACAACTTACCTCCTTCCAGAGGGAAGAACATTTTGCTGAAGTTATGAATTTTCTTGATTTGGAAAATTTAGCTTTGCTATATGATCCACTTATAACTTTATGATAAGCAATGCGTTTATTATCCATGTTTCCAGGAGACCTTTAACCTGTACTTTCATGAACATAAACCATATCTACAGTGTGAAAATGAGAAGATAGAAAAAAAGTTTGCATTTAAAAATGGTGTTGGCTTCCTCCCTCAAAATTCATAACTCCAGTCGAATCATGAGAAATCTTCAGACAAACCGAAATTGATAGACATTCTACAATGTACCTGACCAGAACTCTTTATAACTGGTAGTCGTAAAAACCAAGAAAGTCTGAAAAACAGTCACACCTATGGAATCATGACAATTATAATGTGGAATCCTGGATGGTATTCCTGAGCAGAAAAATAAAATCAGGCACAAACTAAGGAAATCGTAATAAAGTATTTAGTTAATAATAATGTATCAACACTGTTGATTAATTATGATAAATGTACTATGCTACATAATAGAGAAGATTTGTGGGGAGGTTATAAAAACTCTATCTTTGTAATTTTTCTATAAATGTAAAACTTTTAGTATAAAAAATTAATTTTTAAAGTGTAAAATGTGTGATGAGCACTTTATTCAAAATTTTGATTAATTAGGAAGCTGTGGTAGCTATGTACAGACCTTATAAAAGAGGAGAAATATTGATGCTTAAAAGAGATGATCTGTAAATTGCATTTTTTTCTGAGTCATTTGCTGATGCATTTCATCTCTGTTAGCATAGGAGTAGAAGAGATTTTAAAAATTAAATTTTTTAATTACTCTAATAATACAGTAAGTATATTACCTGCATTTTATTAAAACATTTGGCATTGAGGAGCACTAACTTAAATAATCTTTCTCGAAATCGATATTTCTGTATATAAAAGTAGTGAAACAAGAAACCTAAATATAACAACCCAAGGTTGTAGTGGTGCAAAAGAGCAGTGATATAAATGTAAATAAAAATATTTTTTTAAATATATGCCTGCTGAAGTTGACATCAGAGAAACAGTATAATTATCTTTACCTAAAGTATAAATATTAGATTATTTTCTTATCACATGTGTCTGTGGAATTTACAAATTGCTCAGCACAAGATAACAACATCTTTCAAAATGGCTACCTGGTATCAGAAATGGAGAGAAATCTAAGTATTCATAAAGTGCCCTATAGTGAAGGAACCATTTTTTTTTCTTGGACTTAAAGGATGGAATTAATCTATCCAGAACCTAAAGTGGAAAGATGACTCTGTAAATTTGCTTTGGAGCTAAAACTAAAGTTACATCATTGAACAGATTCAAGCTTAGAAGAAGATATTTCATCTCTTTTGGTTTATCCTCCAGCCTTTGAATAAGCTATTTCTAAAATATCAAGAGACAAAAAATGACTTCTATTCTTTGTTAAAGATGTCCAAGATTGGCAACTCACCCTTTCTTGGAGGATTTATTTATCCACCTCAAAGGTTAGATGCTTCCTTACATCTAACCAATATCTCTTCTTTTTGAATTCAATCCTGTTTCACCTTGTGTAGTTGTCTACTAAAAGAGAGCAAAGTGATTATCATTTCTCCCTCTCAAAAAAAAAAGAAAGGAAACTTTTAAGCTTTAGCACAAAGTGTCAGCAGTTGTTAGAATTAGCTAATATAGAGGATAAATTAATTATAGAGCATAAATTAAACCATGTAAAGGTACCATAGAAGACCAATGTAACATAACTAACCTGTATGACAACAATGAAATTATTACCAGTACAGAGGCATTATTGACAGAGTTCTTCCCATACTAGAAGATTATGCATTGTTCCCTCTTAGGTAATTAGCACATCAATTTGGTGAAAGTGTCCTAAATCTTGACCTGATTAGTCTACACTTTGAAGTAGTACAGTTACTAGTGCCTCCTCACAATGAATGTAGAATTGTGACCTATGTCATCTCTGTGTTGTCAATAAGCAAAATAATCGTGAGCTGTAGCAGATAGAGCAAAAAAGACATCTAAAATCTAAGTTATCTTGAAGGAGAAAATATGTTGAATCAAAGATACAGTTGTGTGTGTGTGTTTGGGGGTGGAGTACTGAGAAAGTAGGAGTGAAGAGGATGAACGACACAGGTAAATT
Source organism: Tarsius wallacei (assembly GCA_963574415.1). Taxonomy (NCBI): domain Eukaryota; kingdom Metazoa; phylum Chordata; class Mammalia; order Primates; family Tarsiidae; genus Tarsius; species Tarsius wallacei. The sequence continues at coordinate 4,308 of CAUYQG010019859.1, read as the reverse complement.
TCTTCTTTAAAAAAGAAACCATTTGCCTACTTTTTAATGACGTTATTTGTTTTCTTCTTGATTATTTGTTTGAGATGTTTGTAGATTCTAGATATTAGTTCTTTGTCAGATGTATAGTTAGAGAATATTTTCTCCCATTCTGTAAATTGCCTGCTGTTTTCTGTTGAGGGTTTATTTTACTGCACAGAAGTTTTTCAATTTAAGTCCCACTTGTTTATTTTTGTTTTTTGTTTCATTTACTTTCAGAGTCTTAGCCATACATTCTTCTCCTAGGCCAATGTCTAGAAGAATTTTTTTTTAAACTAAGGATCTGCAAGGGCATCACAGAGTGGTACAATGGACACTGAGAACTCAGAGGCGGGAGTGGGTGGGAGAAAAGGGATGAAATATCACCTATCGAATACAATGTGCACTAGTAGAGGTGATGGGTACACTTAAAGCCCAGACTTCTTCACCCTATGCAGCGCATCTATATAATCAAAAACCATTTGTTTTAGAAGCTAAAGATATTGAAATACACTTTTACAAAAAGAATTGACATCTTTCATAAAAAAATTGTAAGATATTATAAAGTGGCATAATGGAAAGAAAATCCTGAATTGCTAGTCATTAATCAAGAGGAACAAACACACTTCTTTTCTTTCGAGCTCAGGTAAATACAGTATTTACTTTTGCCTCTTCAGGTCCTTCTTAATCATCTTTAGCTACTAGACTTAACTAAGCTAAACATATCCCCATGGTGAGACTTCTTGCTCTTTCAGATAAACAGAGATATCTGGATTGACAGAAATGTTGAACATGCTTTAGACAGGTGCTATAGAACAGCAGATAATAAAGTACTTATATGAAAAAATACATTGACACTGCTCAGAGCCACGTCTCTATACAAGGCCAGGCCATGTTTTTCTTGTAGAATATTGACTCTCCCACGTTTGAAGTGCTGTCTAAGAGCCATCCACCCAACTTGGCTTGTAACCTTCTGCTTTGATATTTCACCACGACCAGACTCCAGGAGTTGCCCAAACAAAAAGATGACACATCCAAATGATGTGTATGTGTATTTTCTAAATGGTAGACTCATTAGAAGATTCTAAAATTAAAATAAAAGCTATGTGTGCTTGCATTTCTACATTCCTTCTCATGTATACTTACACATAAGAACATAATTATGTCTGGTTTTGTCCCGTTGGCAAATGCTCTCTTTTACCCACCTACCAGGCACATGCATCCCCTTCCTATTTGTTGAACTGCTCCAATTATTTCCAAGTATTTACTCTCCTATGAGCAAAGTAACAGGAGGTTACTCTGTCCTTGGGAGTCAATGCAGAGTATTCTTTCTAAGCAATCATGCTCATTCCAGTCCCCTCCACAGGAATTACTTTAGGGGTAGGCATGAGAAGCAAGTAACCAATGAGATATAACAGAATTTGTGGATTTCTGAAGAAGCATTTTTTTTTTAACTTTAAATAAATGTTTTTAAAAAGAACTCACTCACTCTTGACTGTGATTGGCATCTAGCGGGACATTAGAACCAGTTGATACTGACTCATGCTTGTGTACATTTCTTCCCAATTCTACATTTAGACATCGTATTGAAGCTGGAATTGACCACAGTGGGAAAATTTATAACACGAAAATCAGTAAATGCCAAAAATTAGGATGCTTCTTGTTCATCTTTGTTTTCCAGAGAATAGACTAATAAACATTTACCAGAACATCACTGATGGTATCTTCTGGAAATGTGATGTTTGGCTCTAGTAACAACATCTTGCAGACGGTAGAGGTACAGGTATGACAGACAAGGATAAAAAACCTAGGGTTTTTTATAGCACTCTTCAGTTGCTTAACAAACCTGCAAACATCTCACCTCCAGGCCTCTTCTCAGGTTAGCTAATAGATCCACATTGTTTCAAGAATTACTGCTGGACATCTTGTTACTTTACTTGAAGCTGATGATAACATTGATGGTCTGTGAAAATAGAAATATAAGGGACCCAATTTCTTTATTAGAAAAAATTCTACTACAGAAATTCAGAAATTATATATATGTATTTCCTTTTCCCAAAAGAAATAAGAAAAGAGAAAAATATTTATTACACATTATTTTTACTTTATTTGAAGCTTTAAGTTTAAAAGGGTTGGGGGGCATTTAGTGAGAGCAATAGTGAAATGGCACCCATTATTTCCTTTCTAAGTTAGGAATATGGTTACAACATTTTCCTTAATTACATGATTAGGGACACAATTTAGTGTTTGTAAAACAAGACATTTCGAGGGAGATATCAGAGTAATAGCCAGAGCAGCAGGGTGAACACAACTGAACACTGAAATAACATTATACTAATCCTTCTCACCACACAGAGACTACCAGGATATAATCGAATCCAATTCAGACTAGAATTTAAGTGATGGGATTTCCATGAAGCTGGGATTTTGCCCCAAATATGTTATATTATGCCCTCCTCTTCCTTGGGCAGTGGGGATGAGGACAGTTGAAAAGATTTGTTTTGGTTTCATCTGAAACCAATTACTGTGAGTGGACCCAAATTGCTCAGACCGCTGCTGAGCAGCCGCATCCCCATTGCAGCTGGGAATCAGCTGGTGAGTGCTGTCAAAAAGTCTCCCTATCAATTGATTCCAGGCCAGGTTGTGATTGCCTTTCACCTCTCAAGCATCACTTTTCTGTTGCTCCAAAAACTGTTCCAAATGGCAAGAAGTTGCAAATACAATTATGTAAGGAGGGGGGAAGGGAAAGATCAAGAGAGAGTAGAAGACTCTGGAAGTCGAATGATCAGGAAAGAAAGAACTTGGCATAGGACTACAATGAATTTCTTTAACTGGTGAATTCCCGTTTATCTGGGATCAATTTTATAATGAATGAATTATTTCTCTTTCTCCTGCTGAAATAATTCTTCACAAAAGCAGAACCCTGTGGCTATTTAAATTAATTCTCTAAAAGCAATAATTACTGACTTATTAATTACGAATTTGTGTATTAATTTTCTGCTTTATTCTTATTATTTTCTAAATCTAATTCTGATCATTTTAGTTTCCTAGAAGGGACAATATTTTCCAGTCAGTATTTTTAAGGAATGGCAGATTTTACATACATTATAATGAATAATATTTAAGAAAGACAAAACAAAAATGTTATTTTGTTGTAATCAGCAAGGAATAGGATGTTGAGTAACCAAACAAATGATTAGTCTTTCCCAGTGGAAATTGTGTGGTACATGAGAATTACTTGGCAATCTTTTAAAAAGTCCTAATATTCTGTTTACTTGGTATACATTTGAACTGGATATTAGGATTTTCCAGAGCTCCTTAGGATTTGGTGATGTGCAACCAAATTTAATTCTTACAATAGAACAGCAATAGCAACAATAACCTTCATTAATTTGCTGGGAAAAATTTTCAATTTTATTATTTTTTACCACTTCATACATGCCATAGATATTATTTTATTATATATTTTTAAATGAAATTATTTTATAAAAAGAAAAATTGAAAATAAATATTAAGCATTCAACTCAAGAATATTAAAGATAAATATGATTAACTCAAAATAAATAGAAGAAAATTAAGATGAAAGCAGAAATGAATGAAATAAAAAAACAAATTCACATCCCCAAAAGAGTTAACCAAAACCCAAACCCGTTTCTTTGGAAATATTTTAAAGGCTAAACTGGAACTTCTCAAGAAATAATGATAAAGATTTTTTAAACATAAAAGAATCCTCAAAATGAACACATTTTACCTATAAATTTTATTTAGTTATAAATATGTTTTTTGAAAAAAAATTACAGTAAAAGACCCCAAAATATAAACTACCTCATACCCATACCTTGGTTTCTAAGTATCATTCTCAACTACTAGGAATTAGAGTTTGGGGGTAATTGCTGTTTTTAGAGATGTGGCTAGAACAATATAATACAAGCCTAGTACATCTTAAAGTACCAGAGTAAAGATGTTCAAGGAATGATGAGGAAGAAAGAACATAGAAGCCAGCTTAGAAAGGCTCTACTCACCAAATCTGGGATAATTTGTGTAACCATGAGGCCAAAACTAAAGGCCAGAATGAGAAAACAATATTAATTTTTAATAGACTCACTAAAAAGTTGCTTTCTCACATTACAACATCCCCAAGAGACTGATCTTGAGCCACAGATTTTTTTTTTATATTATTATTTTTTTTATTGTGATATTGAGGGGTACATTTAAGGGTTAGGTACACAAATATGTCTCATTCAGGCACCCTTGTTTGTAAGAAGTGTCCCCCCATCCCCAGACAGGTATTTACTGCCATTA
>CAUYQG010019857.1:0-52260 GCA_963574415.1 Tarsius wallacei | reverse complement strand
GACTTCCCGTTCTAGGCACTGGGGGGAAAGAAGGGCGGGTGGGGAAAGCCCTTCCCCATTCGCAGTCTCCAGAAGGTAGAATTGACCCAAATGTCCATCAGAGGATGAATAAAGCCGGGCGCATGTACTCACACCCGCAATCCCAGAACTTTGTATGGCTGAGGCAAAAGTATTGCATGAGCCCAGGGATTTGAGAGCAGCCTGGGCAACTTGGCGAGACCGTCTCTACAGTAAATCAAAAAATTAGCTGAGTTTGGTGGTGCACACCTGCAGTTCTGGTGACTTGGAAGGTTGAGGCAGGAGGATAGCCTGAGCTCAGGAGGTTGAGGCTGTGATGAGCCATGATCGTGCCACTGCACTCCAGCCTGGGTGACAAGAGTGCAACTCCGATTTTTTAAAAAAATGAATCAATAAACAAAATGTGATCTTTCTGTGAAATAGAATATGACCCAGTCTTAAAAAGGATTGAAATATTGGCATATGCTACAATATGAATGAACCTCAAAAACATTCTGCTAAGTAAAAGAGGCCAGGCACAAAAGGTCCCATGTTGTATGACTTCATTTATATGAAATGTCCAGAATAGACAGCTCCATAGAGACAGAGCTAAGTAGGTTTGTGTTTGGCAGTGGAGATGAGGGGAGAATGGGGAGTGACTGCTTAACGGGTGTGAGTCTCCTTTGGGGTGATGAAATGTCTTGGAACTAGATAGAAGTGATAGTTGTACAACATTGTGAATGTCCTAAATGTCACTGAAATTGTATATTTTAAAATGGTTACTGGCCTGGAGCAGTGGCTCATACCTGTAATCTCAGCACTTTGGGAAGTTGAGGCAGGAGAATTGCTTGAGTCCAGGAGTTCAAGATCAGCCTAGGCAACATAGTAAGACCTTGTCTCTACAAAAAAAAATGTTATGTGAATTTCTTTTCAGTTAAAAAGAAAAGAAATCATGCTACTGCACTCTACCCTGGACAACAGAGCAAGATCCTTTCTTTAAAAAAGAAAAAAAAAAGCCCTTCCCTTATGGGGTTTATATCCTAATGGGGGGAGACGAGAGGGAGGAGACAGAGAAATAAACAGATGGCTTCACTCTAGTGTGGAAACTGCCCTGGCAGACACATGCTAAGGGAAGGAAGAAGTTCCTGGTGGCAATATTGTACTGCAGAAGTTTCCAGCAGCCACAGCTGTTGCCCAGAGGTTGAGTCCCAGCTTGGCCATGTGAGTAAGTCATATATCTGTATTAATTTATACACATGAAATACAGTCAATCTCCGGAGATGCTGGATGCCTCCAGATCGTTCTGTCCTTTCTGGGTGTGCCTATCTACTCTATTTTTGAAGGCTTAAATCCTGTCCCTGTTTCAACCAGTCACAAACTGACAACTGGGTGGAGTGATATGACTTTGGCGCTCTGAGTGTGCTGAGATTTCCGAGAAGCAGTAGAGCCGTTTTACTCTGGAGGATGAAGAGAAGCAGCAGACCAGAGGCTCCCAAGTCCTTGAATTTACCCCGAGAAGTCATATCTTCAGGGCCTCTTCTTCTCCTCCTCCTTTTTTTTTTTTTGAGTTGGAGTCTCACTCTGTCACTCAGGCTGGAATGCAGTGGCACAATCATGGCCACTGCAGCTTTGACCTGCTCGGCTCAGGTGATCCTTTTGCCTCAGCCTTCCAAGTAGCTGGAACCACAGGAGTGTGTGCGCCACCATGTCCAGCTAATTTTTTATTTATTTATTGTAGAGACGGGTCTCGCTAAGTTGCCCAGGCTGGTCTCAAACCGTGGGTTCAGGCAATTCTCTCACCTTGGCCTCCCAAAGTACTGGGATTATAGACGTGAGCCACCATGCCCGGCCAGCTTTTGCTTTAGGAGACTTTGGGGTATTGGTGTGAATGACCAGGTCACAAGTCTGAGACCACAGCCGACGCTCGGAAGCCAGTGAAGAACCTGCCACTCAAGTGGCATTGCAGATGTACCAGCCCAGCCCCACCCACAGATGCTCACCTCCAGAAAAGGGGGATCGGGATGGCCTGGTCCACAGTGGCTGCCCTTGTGGAAATTGTAGCTGCTGCCCGTGGGTAGTTCCCAGGAAAGTGAGAAAATCTCAGGTCGAGAACAGGGTGTGACATCCTTGTTTTGCAGACAAGGCTCCTGGGCAGAGAGGAGGACTAGCTCAAGAGCATACAACCTGAATTCTGCATTTCTCCTTCAGCACATCTGGGGAGGGCTGGATGAACGAACGAACGAGTCATCGCGAGATAAGGTGTAGTGGAAACTGGAATGGATGAAAAGTTGAAAACACAACAGCCTTTGCTGAGGATCAGGTGAACTGAAAACATGTCACAAAATCCAGTTTAAGTGTCAGATTGGGCTTCTCTTGGCAAGTCTAATTTATTAACCCAATCAAAATCGTCTTTAAAACAGCAGCTTTTCTGCTGGGCTCAGTGACTCAGCCTGTAATCCCAGTACTTTGCAAGGCTGAGGCGAGTGGATTGCCTGAGCCTGCTGGTTCGAGACCAGCCTGGGCAACTTGGCGAGACCTCGTCTCTACAATAAATCAAAATTAGCTGGGAGTGGTAGTGTGAGCCTGTAGTTCCAGCTACTTGGAAGGCTGAGATGGAAGGATCACCTGAACCCAGCAGGTCAACACGGGGTTGGCCATGAGCGTGCCACTGCACTCCAGCCTGGGTGACAGAGTGAGACTCCAACTCAAAAATAAATAAATAAATAAAACGGCAGCTTTTCTTTCTTTAGACTTTTGAAAACTGTTTTCAAAGAGACTAAATGAGGGGTAGTTCTTTTAGCAGCTGCATGATACCAGCCAGATACCACGTTAAGCGCGTCACATGCATTTTCTTCTGTATTGCTCTTAACACCCTTTGGGGTAGGTATAGTCTTATCTCTATTTTGCAGGAGGGGAAATTGAGATTTAGGAGAGTGAAATAACTCATCCAAGGTCACATTGCTGGTGGATGGTGGAGTTGGCATTTGAACCCATATCCAAGTGCCCATGGCCCCTGCTGGCAACTGGAAGCTTGACTCCTTTTTTTTTTTTTTTTTTTTTTTTTTGAGGCAGGGTCTTCCTCAGTTGCCCAGGCTGGACTGCAGTGGTATGAGCTTAGCTCACTGCAGACTTGAACTCCTGACTTCAGGTGATATTCATGATCTTCCTGCCTCAGCCTCCCAAGTAGCTGGGACTACAGACATGTGCCACTACGCCTGGCTAATTATTTATTTTATTTTTTTGTAGACATGAGATCTTGCTATGTTGCCCAGGCTAGTCTCAAATTCCTGGTCTCAAGCAATCCTTCCACCTCAGCTTTCCAAAGTGCTGGGATTACAGGTGTGTGCCACTATGCCCAGCCAGAAGCTTGACTCTTGAGAGTAATTCATAAGGGCCTCAGAAGATCAACATGCTGCCCAGGGAGAATTCTGAGGTTGCTGGTAAGTACTCCCCAAAATGCAGAATGTTTCCATATTGGAACATACAATATGTTAGCAGAAGTATTTTAGAAGACAGCATAAAATCTCAAATTTTTGCTAATCTCTTTTTACAAGGATAAAAATTATCCTGGTTTCAGTTCAAGAATCTTTTTAAGTTTAAGACTAGGCATCGTGGTTCATACCTGTAATCCTGGTATTTTTGGGAGGCCAAAGTGGGAGGACTGCTTGAGGCCAGGAGTTCAAGATCAGCCTAGGCAACATAGTGAGACCCTGTCTCTACAAAAATAAAAATAAAAAAATTTTAGGATGGATGTGGTGGCTCATGCCTGTAAGCCCAGCACTTTAGGATGCCGAGACAGAAGAATTGCTTGAGCCCAGGAGTTCAAGACCAGCCTGGGCAACACAGTGAGACCTTGTCTCTACAAAACATCAAAAAGTTAGCTGGGCGTGGTGGTGTGTGCCTGTAGTCCCATCTACTTGGGAGGCTCAGGTGGAAGGATCGTCTGAGCCCAGGAGGTCAAGGCTGCGGTGAGCCATGATCATGTTATTGCACTCCAATCTGGGCGATAGCGGGAGAGCCCAACTCAAAAACAAAAAAAAATTTTTTTAAAGAATCTTTTTCTGCCTGAGAATAGTTCCTTCTCAACATACTACAGGGATGTTTGTATTTGTCCTAGGGACAAAGAATAAGATTTAGGGGGAAACAGATTGGAGTACGCGGCAGGGAGGCTTTTAACACTGAGTTTGTAAGGTCTCTGTGCTCTGAGGAGTCGCTCCAGGGAGGATGCCTCTTTCTAAATAAGCGTCCACTCAAATCCACAGAGACAGAGCTCAAGCGAGCGGTTGCCAGGTATGGGGGCGGAGGGAATGGGAAGTGACTGCTTAATGGATGCTAGTTCCTTTTGGGGTGATGAAAAAGTGCTGGAACTAGGTAGTGCTCGAGTTGCACAACACTGTGAAAGGACTCACTACCCCTGAACCATGTCCTTCCCCAATGGTTAAAATAGTAAACTTCATGTTACGTGTATTTTATCACACACAAAAGTTACAGTCCATTGCCTTTCTCCATTAGGGCCTCATTCTCTGCTCCGACTCCTTCAACTCCTGGCTGCTTTCCCCCCCTGCTCTTCTAGAACTCTCTCTCTTGAGATATGAGGAATGATATGCCAAACCTTTATTAGTTTTCACTAGGATCCTTTGAGATCAGCCAGGCCAAAGTTTGAGAACCAAGTGCCCTAGGGCCGGCCGAGAGCTACCAGTTGAGTTCAGTAGACCAGGAGGTCACCACAGGGACCTTGACTATTGTTTCTGGTCCAGATGGAACAAGAGTTCCTCCACTCTGGCAACCAGGGCTGCCACCCAGGAATGCGGGTTTTGGGTAATCAGAATGAGTTTTCATGAAATATTGGAAATCCAGCCTTTCTTGTGAAATTTCCTGAGTTTGTGTATGCTGTCAACAAATTCAGTTCACACACACACACACACACAGATACACACTACTGTGCAGGCCAAATAAAACACATGTTCAGGCCTGAGTCAGCCATAAGCCACCTGGTTTATACATATGAGAAAAGTGAGGCCCAGAAAGGGAAGGATGTGTTCAAGGTCACTCCATCGATAAGTGACAGAGATGAGATCCCAAGTATACCGATTTCAGAGCCAAGTTTTTTTCCTTGAATCTTGCTTCAAAGGGGAGTAACTGCACTGAGCCTGGAGTCCAACCAACTGGGGATGGATGACCCAATTTCTTTGAATCTCTGTCATATGTTGACAAATGGTCCTCCAAAAGCTATGTCCATACCTGAACCCCTGGAACTTATGAATGTGACTTTATCTGGAAGAAGGCTCTTCACATATGTGATTCAGCTAAGGTCCTTAAGATGAGATCATCCTGGATTACTTAGGTGGACCCTAAATCCAAGGACAAGTGTCCATGAGAGAGAGAAGAGAAGAAGATGCAGATGAAGAGGAGCCGGCTGTGTGGAGATGGCAACAGAGACTGGAGCGAAGCAGCCACAGCTAAGGAATGCCTGGAGCTATCAGAAGCTGGGAGAGGCAAGGAAGACTTCTCTAGAGACTTTGGAGGCTATGCAGCCTCGGAAGCACCTTGATCTGGGACTCCTGGCCTCCAGAACTGTGAGAGAACATATTTCTGCTATTTTAGGCCACCAAGTTTGTGGTCATTTGTTACGGCAGCCCTAGGAAACTTGGCACTCAATAGATACTTGTTAAATTAGTGAATGGGCCAGGCTCGGTGGCTCAGCCTGTAATCCCGTGCTTTGGGAGGCCGAGGTGAGTGGATTGCCTGAGCCCGTGGATTCGAGACCCGCCTGGCAACGTGGCGAGACCTCATCTCTACAATAAATCAAAAAAAATTAGCCGGGCGTGGTCGCGCGCGCCTGTAGTTCCAGCTACTTGGAAGGCTGAGGCGGAAGGATCGCCGGAGCCCAGCAGGTCGAGACTGCAGTGGCCGGGAGTGGCCACTGCACTCCAGTCTGGGCGACTGAGTGAGACTCCAACTCAAAAAACAAACAAACAAACAAAAAATTAGTGAATGAATGGCTCTAACTCAGAGGGCTGAGTAAGGATGGAATACAATTGACTGTGGGGAGACTCCTTTCATTCTGCCCAGGCATGGTGGCTCACACCTGTAATCCCAGCACTTTGGAAGGCTGAGGCGGGAGGATCGCTTGAGTCCAGGGGTTGGAGACCAGCCTGGGCAACACAGTGAGACCTCGTCTCCACAAAAATAAAAAAATTTTTTAAAAAAGTTAACATTCTTTGCACAGAGAGTGTGATTACTATTTGCCTTTTGGAGTGAGTGACTTACTTGATTTCTGAAGTAAGAAAGGGAAAGCAGCCTGGCCAGGAGAAAGGAAGGAGCTTGTAGTAAGGGAAGGGGTCCTAACAGAGCGGCTGTCAATTGGGTGGCAATTGACTGCAAGTAAGGTGGCTAAAACCACAGGATTTTGTGTTCTTCTCCCATCACAAGATGTTGGGAGGAGGGATGCTGCAAGCTAGGTTATTCCACAGCTCAGCAATGTCAGGCCCCAGGTTGTCCTCTCCCTGTTGATTGTAAAATGACCACCACAGCTCCAAGCAGTGTAGCATCACATGCCTTCATCCAAAGCAGGTAGGAGGAGAGAGCTGCTTTTCCTGGCGTGGCTCTATTTTCATTAGTAAGGCAAATTTTTCCAGCTAACCTTTTCTATGTCTCATTGGATGGGAGGGGGTCACATGACTATGGCCTTGTTGGAAAAAATGATTATTACTCACTGCTAGTTGTCTTCCAGTCTGCAGTCTCCAGGTCCATGACCAAATCCAGCCTGTCTCCTGTTTTTGCAAATAGAATTTCAATGAAACATAGCCATGCTCATTCATTTACATATTTTCTATGACTGCTTTTATGTTCGAACAGAGTTGAGTAGCTGTGACAGAGACCATATGGCTTGCAAAGCTGAAAATATTTACTATCTGCCCTTTACAGAAAAAGTTTGCCATCTCCTATTCTAGACTAAAATAATTGAGTTTAACTACGAATGCATATATGGCTGCCTAGTTAAGGACTACATTTCCCAGTCTCCTTTGCAGGTAGGCACAACCATGTAACTAAGTTCTGGCCAATAGGATGCAAGAAGTCTTTACAAGTCTTGCTCTTCAAATGAGTGGGCTTGCACACCTCTGCCCCAAGGAGAGACCTGGAGCAGCAGCCTTGAACCCACAGATGGAAGACATGAGGAGCTTGGTAGTGGTGTTGGCCAGCTCTGGACTGGTATGTGGGATAAACCTCTATCTCTTTTAAGCCACTGTGTTTTGGAGTCTTTTTGTTCCAGCAACTTGGCCTACCCTCAGCTATTACATACAGCAAGGGGCTGGCATTTTCAGCTTCCACAAGGATGGTGGGATCTGCTACAAAGGAAGCAAGGGAAAAGAATGGATGCTGGGAGGCCAATGAGTTCCTGCCACCGACAGGGAGAGGCCCAAGCCAGCTCCCTTTGTTCTGTGCCCTGGGAGGAGCTCAATCAGCTCAGCTGATTGTCTGCAGGGGATGCATGACCTGACCCCAAACTCTGCCACCTTCTGCTCAGCTGGCCCAAAGAGGGACAAAACGAGGAACCATGACCTCTTCCAACTCATGTCTCTGCTGGCCCACAAGGGGCAAAGCCAGACATGCTGGAACCATCCAGCCACCCTCACCCACCTAGGGGTAACTGCTGGGAATGTCATAGAAACCTCTGCGTTTTCTGCTTTCCCTTTAGATTCTTACAGTCAAGCTCCAGGTTCCCTTCTGCCTTCTAAGCCAGGGCTTACCAACAAGGTGAGATTTTAGCCAAGTTCAGAGTTCCTAAGCTGCCTTCCACCTCTGGATTTCTAGATTTCACTTTGTTGCCCAGGCTGGAGTGCAATGGCATGATCTCGGCTCACCATAGCCTCCAATTCCTATAGAAAGGGAAGGGGGCCTAACAATCCTCTGGACACAGGCAATCCTCCTGTGCCACCCTCCTGAGTAGTTAGGACTATAGGCACACACCACCTCACCCAGCTAATTTTTTAATGTTTTTGTAGAGATGAGGTCTTGCTATGTTTCCCAGGCTGGTCTTAAGCTCCTGGGCTCAAACAATCCTCCTACCTCGGCCTCTTAAAGTGTTGGGATTATAGGCATGAGCCAACGCACCCAACCTGGAGCTCTTATTAATTCATTCATTCATTTCACAAACCTTACTTGATCATACTAGTTGCAGGACCCTGACTGCAAGCTGAGTGAACCAAACTGATATGGCTTCCCTACTGTAAAAAAGAATACAATCTAGTAGGTATCACAGACATTTCCCCAAACAAGAAAGGATGAAATTACCTTGTGAGGGAGGTGCTCTGAAGAAAAGACACAGGGTCAAGGAAGAAGCAGTATTTGAGGTGAGATAGGCAAACCAGGGAAACAATTCCAAGCAGAGAAAATAGCACATGAAAAGACCCTGTGGCAATGAATAAGCTCAACCTGTTCTAAAAACTGGCAGGCTGCTGTGGCTGGGATGCAGAAAGCAGGGGGCAGGTGGTTTGTGACTGTCATAGGTGAGAGCTGGACAGCAAGAACCGAGTTTTATTTAAGAATAGTGAAAATCCACCATTGTTCTGTTAAGGGGGAGATCCAGTCACTTGTGTGTATCATATCTGTATTAGTCAGCATTCTCCAGAGAAACAGACCAACAGGGTGTGTGTGTGTGTGTCTGTGTGTCTGTGTGTCTGTGTATGTGTGTTTGTCTGTGTGTATGTGTGTATCCTGACAGAGAGAGAGCATCTCAGTCTGTGTGGGCTGTTATGGCAAAATACTTTACACTGTTTAATTTATAAACAACAGAGATGTATTACTCACAGTTCTGGAGGCTGGGGAGTCCAAGATCAAGGCAACCGCAGATCTGGCATCTGGTGATGATCAGTACCTCATAGATGGCACCACCTAGCCGTGTTTTCATATGGTAGAAGGGCAAAAGGGACTCTTTGGAGCCTTTTGCATAAAGACATTAATCTCTTTCACGAAGAGTCCACCCTCATGACCTAATCGCCTCCCAAATGCCTCACCTTCTAATACCATCATCACATGAATTTTGAGGGACACAAATATTTAGGCTATAGCAGAGAGAGAGAGAGAGAGAGAGAGAGAGATTTTGTCTCGCAATTTATTTTCAGATTATTTGAGGGATTTATTTCAAAGAATTATGGGGTCTTGGTGAGTCCAAAATCTAATGGAGTAGGCCAGCGGGTTGGAGACCCAGGGCAGAGTTGCAGCTCAAATCCAAAGACAACCTGCTGGCAGAATTCCTTCTTGCTCAGCAGATGTCACTCTTTGTTCTCTTAAGGCCTTCAACTGGTTAAATGAGGCCCACCCACATCATGGAGGGGAATCTGCCTTATTCAAAGTCCACCATTCAAAGACCAATGTTAGTCTCAGTCCAAGAAATACCTTCCCAGTAACATCCAGATAATGTTTGATCAAATATCTGATACTGTGGCCCAGCAAAGTTGACATGGTCAGCCGCGTCACAATATCACTTTTCATTATTTTAGGGACACTTTGGAGGAGCAGCCTGGTGGCTTAAAAGGTCCAAGAAGCTAAAGGCCTGACTTCAAGTCCTGTTTCCACCACTTAGTAGCTGTGAGATTTAGGTTGTACTCCATACATGGACCATATGGAGCTCCTAGAAGTGCCAGGCACACCCTTGAGACAACCAACGATTGGTGACTTTAGAAGACTAGCCCCATTTCACAGGAGAGGAGCCAGGCTCATGGATATCTGAGTAACGTCCCTGAGCGTACACAGCTCAACAGGGTCACCAGAACTGAAACTCAAATCTGTTAGCTCTGGAACCCAGTCACTAACCATAATACCTGAAAAGGCATAGTGTGTGACATACAGTAGGTGCTCAATAAATGGATATTTTATGATAATAATTATTTGAGATTGTGGGAGCACAGAGACTTCTCTGGTTACTCAGAGTTTCACTATCCTAAGTGGCTTAAGATTCAGAAGAGAAAATGAGATACTTAGGGACATAAGAAATCTTTTTTTTTTCCTTGTTAAAGACATATCTCAGATGGACACAGTGGTGCATGCCTGTAGTTTCAGCTACTCAGAAGGCTAAGGCAGGAAGATCACTTGAACCCAGGAGTTTGAATCCAGCCTGGGCAATATTAATAATGCAATATAATAAACATCTGTAAACTCACCCTTAAATACAGGTCCTGAAACATTACACCCTGCTCCTTACTTGTTCTAAAACATTGTAGTTATCATCCTGATGCTTTTTAAATATAGTTTTGTTGTTGTGTTAGAGTCAGAGGTCTCACTATGTTGTCCAGGCTGGATGTAAACTCCTGGGCTCAAGCAATCCTGCCTCCGCCTCCCAAGCAGTTAAAACCACAGGCATGTACCACCATGCTCAGCTTAAATACAGTTCTGTCATATATATTATATACCTAAGCAATAAGGAGTTTGATTTTAATTGTTGGTGAGCTTTATGAAAAGATATCATGCTATAGGCAAACCTCTAGGAATTGTTCATCATTAAGTCTTTTCTATGTTATTATATGTAGGTGTTATAAACTAAATATTTGCATTCCCCCAGATTTGCAATCCTAACCCCAACAAGATAGTATTAGGGGAGAAAATTAGGTTTAGATAAGGTCTTGAGGGTGGGGCTCTCATGGTAGGATTTATGCCCTTATAACAAGAAGAAGAAAGCTGGATGTGGTGACACACACCTTTAGTCCTGGATTCTTGAGAGTCTGAGGAGGATCACTTAAGCCCAGGAGTTCCAGGGCAGCCTGGGCAACATAGCAAGACCCCATCTCCAAAATAAAAATAAAAAGAAGAAAAAGAAGAAGAGACACAGAGCTCTCCACCATGTTTGGATACAACAAGAAGATGGTCATCTGTAAGCCAGGAAGAGAGCTTTCATTAGCACCTGATCATGTTGACAACCTGATCTCAGATATCCTAGCCTCTAGAACTGTGAGAAATACATGTCTGTTGTTTAAGCCACCAGGTATTCTGTTATAGAAACCAGAGCAGACTAACACAGTATGGTAATTCATTCATTTTCCCTGCTGTATAATACTCTATGGGCTAAATATAGCACACTTGCTTTATCCATTGCTGCGGGGCATTTGGGTTTGTAGTCAACACCCTTGGTGCCCAACTTAGACACCCTTTCCTGGGCTGGTGTTCCCTTCCCCAGAGTCGGTGAGTGGGACTTCTGGACACTCACAGGTGCTCCTCTCGCCAGAGATGCGCTCTCCTCACAGAAACCACCCGGGCCACTGAGAGCCGCCTTGGTCAGGCAGCCATTCCCTCTATCTGAGCATAGTGAATTCGAGCCAATGCCTGGCTAACAATGGGGTAAAAGAGCCAGCTCCTCTGTATCCCGCATGAACTTACTCTATGGTACAACTCACACTACAAGCTCCCCAAGGATCAGGCTGCAGCTAGATGCCAGCAGAAATGCATTGTGCCTGACCTTCCTCCCCCTCTCCCTCCCACGGTCCTTCCTGCGAGCACTGCCTCTGTGATGTGCTTACACATACACCCATTTAGGGAACTTGACATGACATAGGATTGCTTCCAGTATGTTTCTTGTTACCAACAGCACATAGGAAATCTTGAAACTTTTAGCAAATGTTCTCCCACACCAAACACAGGACCCAGCTGGGATCACATCTGCCTGACATTAAGAGTTCATCTGGCCACAAAAACTGGGAATTATTCTCAGCGCATCCCATCAGGTCAGGGCCCCATCTCAGTGCAGGATAATGTGTCAAGGACATCAGCAGAAATCAGTCATTGGTTATGTTCTTTAGCTAATATCTGTGAAAGTATTCTGAAATGTAAAATCGATTACATCATAATGTTAAGTGGAAAGAAAAAAAGAGTAAGAGACAAAATTGTACTAAAAGCACGTGGTCACAACTCCATAAACAAAGGAAAAAAAGAAAAACCAGTGATCAAGGTCAATGTCAACTGTGACAGGTCATGGTGATCATGTGTATTATTGATAGGTCGGGATGAAAAAGGCACTTTTCTACTGGGATCTCCCTCCCCAACACACATCACCTCTAATAAGAAAAGCATCTGGCAAATTCTAATAGTGGGACATCCTATGAAATACCTGACCAGCACTCCTGAAAACTGTCAAGGTCATAAAAAACAAGGAAAGTCTGAGAAACTGTCACAGACCAAAGGAGACTAAGGAGACATAATGACCAAATTGACCAAAAGTAAAAACTAAGGATGTCTGAATAAATCATCCACTTTAGTTAATAATAATGCAGTGATATGAGTTCATTCATGGTAACCAATATACCAGACTAATGTAAGATATTAATAATAGGGGAGACTGCATGGGCAGTATATGGAAACTCTGTACTGTCGTCTTAATTTTTCTGTAAATCTCTACTTGTTCTAAAGTAGAACATCTATTTTTTTAAGTTAAAAAAATGGTATAGTCAGGCAGCTATTGATAGTCTGAAAGAATTGAAATGTCAGGTGAGTTGTGCTTGGTGACACGCCCCTGTAGTTTCAGCTATTAGGAGGCTGGGTAGGAGGATCACTTGAGCCCAGGAGTTCAAAGCTAGCCTGAGCAACAAAGCAAGATCTCATCTCTAATATATACATATACACATATATATATACACACATTATTCTTACTTATTAGTGGGAAACTTGGAATATTAAGAAAAATAAAAAGAGGAAAAAGAAGGAAGACAGAAAAAACCAGAGACTGAGAGGAAATACAAATATTTTCAACAATTATAATAGACAAGGGATTTGTCTCCAAAATACGTAAAGAGTTTCTACAAATGGAAAACAACCTACTTGAAATATATACTAAGAGTATAACAAGCTGGGTTCGGTGGCTCAGCCTGTAATTCCGTGCTTTGGGAGGCTGAGGTGAGTAGATTGCCTGAGCCCACAGGTTTGAGACCCGCCTGGGCAACTTGGCGAGACCTCATCTCTACAATAAATCAAAAAAATTAGCCGGGCGTGGTAGCGCATGCCTGTAGTTCCAGCTACTTGGAAGGCTGAGGTGGAAGGATTGCCGGAGCACAGCAAGTCAAGACTGCGGTGGCCGGGAGCAGCCACTGCACTCCAGTCTGGGAGACAGAGTGACACTCCAACTCAAAAAAAAAAAAAAAAAAAAAAAAAATAGACTATAACAATTCACAGAAGAATAAAAGACAGAGGCAGTACTTGGAGGAAGGACAGTGGGAGAAAGAAGAGGAGGAAGGCTAGCCGAGATGTGTATCAGCTGGTGTCTAGCTCCAGCCTGATCCTTGTAGTGTGAGCAGTACCATAGAGTAAGTTCATGTGGGATACAAAGGGGCCAGCTCTTTTACTCCATTGTTAGTCAGGTACTGGCTCAAGGTCGCCGTGCTCAGGTGGAGGTTATGGCCACCTGGCCAAGGTGACTCTCAGTGGCCCAGGTGGCTTATTTAACCTCAGTAATAATTGAGGTAAATCTATTGAAAACAATGAGATATATTATAGCCTAGGGAAAAAAATGTAACTCTAGGGAAACCAAGTCTTGGTGAGGATTGGAAACTCTCACGCATTGCTGAAGGGAAGGTAAATTTGTACTGCTTCTTTGGAGAGCAGTTTGACAACATCTAATAAGATTAAACATTTGCTTCTGTTTTAGTTCAGTAATCCACTGCTAGATGTAAATGCTAGAGAAAATCTCACCATATGCACAAGGAGACATGTACAAGTATGTGTACATAGTACTATTTATAAGAGCAAAAAGTGGTAACAACCTAGATGTCATCCACAGAGAAGGATAAATAAATAGTGGTATATTTGTACAGCAGACTATTATACAATCATTAAAGTTAATTATTTAGAGCTATAGGAATCCTCATGGATAAACCTCAAAAACATACCGTTGAGTGCAAAACACCAGTGAAAAAGGATAGGACTAGTCTGATACTATTCGTATGGAGTTCACACTAAAACATGGGTGCCAGAATCAATTTATTGCCTCTCACTAACAAACTCAGACTTCAAGACTTCCTATTAATAGAGGGGAAAATAAATCCCTGTTTACCCAAGCCACAAAAGTATATTGGAAAGTCAGTCCCAATTATTTCCTGCCCTGTAGCAGAATTGTCTATTCACAGCCTCACAGAGGACAGAGTGTACTTCTCCGTGACTTGACTTTGGACTTGGTCATGTGACTTGCATTGGCTAATGGGCTACTGATGGATAATATGTAAACAGTCTTCAAATATGTTTGTTCTGTTGGGCTTGCCATTCTGAGCCCTTTTGAGCCACTTCTACAAGAAAAACATACCTCAAGAAACCTGTAGACCTTAGAAGAGATGGGGGATGCAGGACTTAACCAAACCCATGGCCAAGCATGAAGCCCAACCTTCGGCAGTCAATTCCACACATGTATGAATGAGGAAAAAAAAAAATGTTTGTTATCATATGCCTCTCAGATTTGGAGATTGTTATCTAGCAATAGCTGACTCATAGATTCACTACAGTCAAGTAATCTGTTGTTCATACACAAAGCATTCTTAACAAATATAACCAAGGTAACACATGAAGTCTGCTTAATATCTACCATGGCTTGAATGTGTTCCCCAAAGTTCATGTATTGGAACCTTAATCCTCAAAGCAACGTTGTTGAGCGGTAGGACCTTTATTAGGTGATTAGGTCACAAGGGCTCAGATTAATGTTGTGATTGCAGAAGTGGGTTCATTATCTTGAGAGTGGATTTATAATAAAAGTGAGCTCAGCCCTCTCCTATTCTTGCTCTCATGCTCTCTTGCCATCCTGCCTCACACCACAGGATAACAAAGGTCCAGATACAGCCCCTCAATCTCGGACTTCCCAGCCCCCAGAACTGTGAGCCAAATAAATATCTGTTTCTTAAAAATTGCCCAGTGGCCAGACTTGGTGGCTCACACCTGTAGTCCCAGCACTTCGGGAGGCCATGGCAGGAGGATCGCTTGAAGCCAGGGTTTCGTGCCCAGCCTGGGCAACATCTGCCTCTAAAATAATTGAGCAGATAGATAGATAAAGAAATGAATAACCCAATCTCAAGTATTCTGTTATAGCAGCATAAACTGGGCTAAGATAGTGTCTATTAAATTTTCAGTAAGTATCAGTTTTTTCTTTTCACTCTTCCACACAGTATCATTTCTGACAAAGAAAAAAATTTCTTTCTTTGCATGTTAGTTGGTCTTTGGTTTTGGTCTGTAGCTCTTTCAGTTTTCACCTGGGATTCAATAATTCCCAATGTGTCTATTTTTCCATGCAACATCATTCCAGAATCCAAGAAACAAATTAGAATAAGCTCTCAGCAACATGGGCTATGACATTAAAATTCAAAGTACGAGATTACTGGCATGGGATGAATGGCTATCACCAAAAGATATAAGGAAAGCATCAAAATACTGACTCTGCTCAGTTATAAGAAACTGTAACTGAAATCAGCTGTGAACGTTCCCTTATATTTATTTTATTTTAGGTGTAGGTTTTACGTGTACACTGAGGTTATAATATAAGGCGCCTGCTTAATATAATATAATGGTCTCTTGCTGCTAGTAAATGCTTAGGCCAAGCTATAAAAATTGTTTTCATAGCAGGAGGCATTGATCTCATGACACTGTCCAATGGCAATGACTGTGTGTATTATACTGAATCACAAAGAGGCTAGAATGCTCTTGACTGCAGGGGCCTGTCCGGGGGCAGCTGGCCTTTCAGGAGCTCAGGGAATAGAGTTGTTGTGTTAGTGTAAACTGAACTGCTCCATCAAGAGCAGGCTACAGCCTAGACTTGCCACTCGGTGTGATCCAGGGACTGGCAGCTTCAGCATCACCTGGGAGCAAGTTAGAGATGCCACTGTGGGGCTGGGCATGGTAGCTCACCCTGTAATCCTAGCATCTTGGGAGGCAAAAGCAGGAAGATTGCTTGAGCTCAGGAGTTCAAGACCAACCTGGGCAACATAGTGAAACCCCTTATCTACAAAAAATTAAAAAATTGGCTGGGCACAGTGGCTCAGCCTGTAATCCCAGCACTTTGGGAGGCTGAGGCTAAAGGATTGCCTGAGCCCAGGGGTTCGAGACCATCCTGGGCAACTTGATGAGACCTCGTCTCTACAATAAATCACAAAAATTAGCCAGGCATGGTGGCATGCATCTGTAGTTCCAGCTACTTGGAAGACTGAGGCAGAAGGATTGCCTTTGCCCAGCAGGTCGAGGCTGCGGTGGCCATGAGTGTGCCATTGCACTCCAGCCTGGCTGACAGAGTGAGACTCCAACTAAAAAAAAAAAAAAAAGTTGGGTGTGATGGTATGCACCTGTAGGACCTGCTACTCAGGAAGCTGAGGCCGGAGGATCGCTTGACCCCAGGAGTTGGAAGTTATAGGTGAGTTGTGATGGTGCCACTGCACTCCAGCCTGGGCAACAGAGTGAGACATCAACTTTTAAAAAAAGGAAAAAAAGAAAAGCCACTCTGAAAAACAGCATGTCAATTCCTCAATGATTAAACATAGAATTATTGTATTATTCAACAATTCCAATGCTGGGAATATACCCCAAAGAAGTGAAAGCAGGCACTCAGACATTGTAGATATTGCACCCCCATGATCATGGCAGCATTACTCACAACAGCCAAAAGAGAGTGGAGGCATGACGCAGGCTGGCTAATAAGTTATCAACAGCTGAATATACGTAAGTAAGACGTTGTCTGTCTGTTCAGTAGAATATTATTCAACTTTTAAAAGGAAGGAGGCCAGATGCAGTGACTCACTCCTGTAATCCCAGTGCTTCAAGAGTTTGAGGCAGGAGGTTTGCTTGAGACCAGGAGTTTGACACCAGTCTGGGCAACATAGTGAGACCCTATCTCTACAAAAAAAATTTTTTGAATTAGTTGGGCACAGTGCCATGTGCCTGTAGTCTTAGTTACTTGGAAGACTGAGGAGGGAGAATCACTTGAGCCCAGGAATTTGAGGCTGCAGTGAACTATGATTGCACCACTGCACTTTAGCCTGGGTGATAGAGTGGGACGTTGTCTCAAAAAACAAAAAACATATAAAACAAGGAATAAAATTCTAATATATGCCACACCATGGATTAACCTTGAAAATATTATGCTAGGTAAAATAAACCAGACACAAAGGACAAATATTGTATGATTCCACTTATATGAGGTACCTAGAGTAATCAAGCTCATAGAAATAGAAACAGTTCCAGCATACTATTGGTTTTGGATCAAGCAGAATGGTAATTATCAGACAATGGGAGAAATGGAAACGTATTATTTAACAGGTACTGAGTTTCAGTTTGGAGTAATGAAAAAGTTCTAGAGATGGATGGTGGAGATGGTTGCACAACAACATGAATGTACTTTGCCATAAAACTATACACTTAAAAATGGATAAAATGAACTGTATGTGGTGGCACACATCTATAGTCCCAGCTCCTTGGGAAGCTGAAGTAGGAGGATCACTTGACATCAGAAGTTTGAGGCTGCAGTGAACTATTATCACACCTATGAATAGCCACTACACTCCAGCCTTGGCAACATATTTTAAAAATTTGTAATAAAAAATGGTTAAAGTGGTTAAATTTTGTTATATATATTTTGCTACAATTTTTAAAAATGAGGAAAAAGACATATTAGAGAAAGACATCAGACATACCCAAATCGAAGGACATTCCACAAAATTCCTGACCAATAGTCCTCAGAAGACATATTAATGTAGTAAAATGGTAAAAGAAAAAAAAAGGAACAAATAATGTAGGACAGTGTGGTGCTGGTAAATGCTTGTCAGTCAGCTGCAGAGAGAAAAATCCTGATGTGCAGAATTTGCCCATCTCTGTGATGTAAATATTCCCACCATGGTTAATTTTGAGCTACCTACATAATGTTACTGAATGCAGAGCTGGGAAGAGATGCACATAATTGACTCTCATGAGCCAGTATGGACCAGTTCCAGCATACTATTGGTTTTGGATCAAGCAGAATATCAGGGAGATCTGTTCATTCAAGATTCCTTATTTTAGGAAACTAGCCCACCCCTGTTTCATTTGTCCTATTGCAGTGATCAATCCATAGTGTCTGCCCTCTCCTGCCAAAGGAGTGGGCATGTGACCCAGGGTAGTCAATCCTTCATTGGTTCTAGCTTGGACATGTGACCCAGCACAAGTCAATCAGAGTCTGCCTTGAGATTCTGCAGTTAAAGCTAGCAAGGTTGATTGTCCCTTCTCGCTGAGTGGGGTGAGACAGGTGAATGGGCATCTGTAGCACTTGGAGGCAATGTCCCTATTGCATCGGAAGCTTAATTGTAAAATAAAGCAGAGCTACGAAATAGAGAGACTGGTTCCTAATAACATGATTTGAGGCTCTGGATGCAGCCATGGCTGAAGTTATTTTACTCCCTGAATTTTGCAATTATGTGAATTGATGTATCTTCTGCTTTGGGTGGTTTGAGTTAGGTTTCTGTCACTTGCAAAAGCAAAAGATCCTATAGACACAGAGTGAAGCTGTCTATGAACCTGGAGTCACAACCAAACACCTACATGGACAAAACAGGTAATATAAAAGAGTGAAGCTAGGCTGAACATAGTGGCTTACACCTGTAATCCTAGCACTTTGGGAAACCAAGGCAGGAGGATTGCTTGGGCCTAGGAGTTTGAGACCAGCCTGGGTAATGTAGTGAGACCCCATCTCTATTTTTTAATTAAAAAAAAATTTAAAAATTAGCTGGGCATACACATCTGCAGTCCAGATACTTGGTAGACTGAGGCCGGAGGAACCTTTGAACCCAGAAGTTCAAGGCTGCAGTGAGCTATGATAGCGAGCACTGCACTACAGCAGACCTTGTCTCAAATAAATAAATAAATAAATAAATAAATAAGCTGACTAGATGAAAGAAACACATGGACCCTTAATTTTTATGGATACAAATCTCCAAGAAATATTTCCCATTTTTCTTAACTCCATTATTTAAAAAAGAAAACAGTACAAGCATGATCATTATTAGCAGCTAGTTTTCAGTCTATTTTTCAGGGACAGTAAGGGATAGTAGGGACTATGACAAACTGGAGACACATGTTGTGACCCAGCTGCTCAACTCCAGCTTCTGGGTTCATGTAGGCAGGCAGGCTCAATCTTATCCAATCTTCCCCTTTTTCCCAACAGATGCCAGAACTCTGACCTTATATATAAAACCTCCCAATTTTTTAAATGGTGATAACTCATTCTTAAAAAGAATTAATTATAACACTGTGAAGACCAAAAGTAAGCACATATATGGTTGTATCGGCCAGCAAAGCACAAGGTTGGGACTTCTGCCAGAGAAGAAATAAGGATCAAAGACCATCCTCCAAGGAAAACACAACTGGGTTTGAATCATAGGTTTTGTGAGAGTCAGTGTACAACTACCATAGGTACCATCTCACCCTCCTGCCTTCCCTTTTAACTCTGTATTAGTAGGGTTTTTTTTCTTGTTTGGAAAAAAAATTTTAATAAGGATATATTTCATAAAAAGTATAAAAAATAGCATCATTATAAACACATAAGCTCCCTCCACCCAGCTTTAATGCATCTTATCATTTTGCCAAGCATGCTTCCTATTTTTTTTTCAAGTAACAACATTTATAGTTACAGTTGAAGCCAGATATTTTCCAGGTTTTTCCTCCCACCCTTTGTAAATGTAGCTACCATCCCAGAGTTGGTTTGTGTTATTTCCATGCATGTCTTTACACTTCTACTACATGTGTGTGTGGCCATAATCATAAGATATTGTTCCTTGGTGTGTTTTTGATTTTAAGTAAATTGTATTACACTGAACATGTCATTCTGCAAGATGCTTTCTTCGTTCAATGTAAATTTTTTCCAGTGTAATAGTTTTAAGATTTATCTTTGTTGACTTATGGAGTCCATTCAGTTTAGTTGCTGTAGAACATTCTAGTCTATAACTAGCACAACTGAATGATCTGGTCCCCTATGAAAAGCAGATGTTCCAAGTTCCGCACCTGCATTCTCTTGGCCCATCCAGAGGTCACCTACCTATACACATCAGCTGCTACCTGCCTCCCTCTGTCTCTCACGGACTGAATGCTTATGTTCCACCCCTCCCTGCCCAATTTATTTGTTGAAGCCTTACCCACCTTAACCACAGCTGTATTTGGAGATGGAGCGTCTAAGGAAGTAATTAAGGTTATATAAGATCATGAAATTGGGGCCCTGATCCAATAAGTTTAGTGTCCTTAGAAGAAGAGACATCAAAAAAATGAAGAAAAAAAGAAAAGAGAAGAAAAAAGGCCAAGTGTGGTAGCTCATGCCTGTAATCCTGGCACTTTGGGAGCCTGAGACTAGAAGACTGCTTGAGCCCAGGAGTTCAAGACCAGCCTGGGCAACACAGTGAGACCTCGTCTCTACAAAAATAAAAAAAAAATTATCTGGGTGCAGTGGTATGTGCCTGTATTCGGGAGGCTGAGGTAAAAGGACCGCCTGAGTCCAGGAGGTCGAGGCTGCAGTAAGCCATGATTGTGCCACTGCACTCCAGCCTGGGCAACAGAGTGAGACTCTGACTCAAAAAAAAAAAAAAAAAAAAAAAAAGGAATATCAGAGCTTACTCTTTCCCTCTCCATGAACTAAGGAAAACTAGGTAAAGAACATAGAGAGAAGGCAGCCATTTGCAACTCAAAGGGAGAGCCCTCACCAAACACTAACCTTACTAGCACCTTCCCCTTGGACTTTGAGTCTCCCAAAGTGTGAGAAAATGAATTATCTTGTTGTAGCTATCCGGTTTATGATATGTTGTGATGGCAGCCCATGCATACCAATACACTACCTGAGGGTGTTCTCCGGCCACCTGAACATGCTCCATAGACATGTGAGGCAGGCCTGAAGTGTTAGGGAATCATCACTCCAATAAATGGTGGGATTTGGTAGATAAATACTTCAGTTTTCCTACTCTTCAGTGGGACAACCTAGGGTATGTTCTATATTATCTATACAGGGTCCCTAGAGAGCTTACACTCCAGTTGCCCACAGTGATGACCTGCTCTTGAATACAACCTTTGTTGACTCTCCCCCAACCCCATCTCAAGTCCGTGTTACCTCACTCCCTCACCAGGTTTTCTGGGTCATCTCCCAAATAAACTCCTTGCACTCAAATCCATCTTCTGTGATCCGCCTCCAAAAGAGCACAGACTTAGACTTTTGGCTATATCTGGCTTTGCACAATTTCTAAAAATGTTACAGTGAATATTTTTTTGGAACCCTCTCCTTTTTGCACACATGGGTATGTTTCTAGATAGAAAACTAGAAGTTAAATGATCAGGGCATAGGTTGTCACAAGTCTTCCACTTTATTAGATATTGCCAGATTGTTCTCTAAATGGTTATGCAAATTTCCTTTTCCATCAAGAAAGTGAGGGAGATCTTACTTCCTTATGTTCTCAAGTCCATTGCCAGACTCTTACATGTTCACCACCCAAAGGGTGAAGAGTGTGCCTGTCACTGTTGAAGAATTATCTTTTTTTTTTTTGACATTCAGCTTCTCCTGTGAATTACCTGTGTATGCCCTGAGGCAACTTTTTTTTCTATTTTTTTTTAAAGATATGAGATCTTACTCTGTCTCTCAGGCTGGAGTGCAGTCTTTCAGTCATAGCTCACTCCTGGACTGGTGATCCTCCCGCCTAGGTTCCTGAGTAGCTGGGTCTACAGGCATGCACAAGCATGCCCAGATAATTCTTTCCTTCTTTCCCTTTTTTTTTTTAAAGAGATGAGGTCTCTCTGTGTTGCCCTAGGCTGGCCTTGAACTCTTGGCCACAAGCAATCCTCCTCCTTTGGCCTCCCGAGTAGCTGGGATTACAGTTGTGAGCCACCTCACCTTGCTCCTCTTAGTCTTAGTTTACTTTTTTTTTTGAGTTGGAGTCTCACTCTGTCGCCCAGACTGGAGTGCAGTGGCCGCTCCCGGCCACCGCAGCCTCAACCTGCTGGTCTCTGGCGATCCTTCTGCCTCAGCCTTCCGAGTAGCCGGAATTACAGGCACGCGCTACCATGTCCGGCTGATTTTTTGATTTATTGTAGAGAGGAGGTCTCACCAAGTTGCCCAGGCGGGTCTCGAACCCGCAGGCTCAGGCAATCCACTCACCTCAGCCTCCCAAAGCGTGGGATTACAGGCTGAGCCACCGAGCCCGGCAGTTTACTTTTTAATTGGGCTTTAGTCTAGATTCTAATCTTGGGTTGGCTTTATGAATGGCAAACACCCTCTCCCATGATGAGTCTGGAGCAGGGGTCAGCAAACTCTGGTCTACACAACTAAATCTATCCTGTGGCTTGTTTTTATGAAGAAAGGTTTATTGGAACACAACCACACCCATTTATTTATATATCAGCTATGGCTGCCTTTGCGGTAAACAGCAAAACTGAGTACAGTTGACCCTTGACCAATGTGGTTTTGAACTGCACAGATTAAACTTACACACAGATTTTCTTCCACCTCTGCACCCCTGAGCAGCAGAACCAACCCCTCCTCTTCCTCCACCTCCTCAGCCAACTTAATGTTGAAGACCTTTGTGAGGATCCACTTCTACCTGATAAATAGTAAATATATTCTCTCTTCCTTTTGATTTTCTTAACATTTTCTTTTCTCTAGCTTACTCTTTTGTACACTGGCCGGACATGGTGACTCAAGCCTATAATCCCAGCACTTTGGGAGGCAGAGGCAAGAGGATTGCCCGAGCTCAGGGGTTCAAGATCAGCCAGGGCAACTTGGTGAGACCTTGCCTCTACAACAAATAAATAAAAAAAGCTAGGGGTGGTAGCGCATGCCTGTAGTTCCAGCTACTAGGAGGGCAGAGGCAGAAGGATTGCCTGAGTCCAGCAGGTCGAGGCTGCAGTGACCATGAGTGTGTCACTGCACTCCAGTCTTGGTGACTCCGACTCAAAATAAATAAGTAACATAAATAAATAAATAAAATACAAAATATGTGTTAATTGGCTCTCGGTGTTACCAGTAAGGCTTCTAGTGAACAGTAGGCAATTAGTAGTTAAGTTTGGGGGAGTCAAAAGTTATATGCATGTTTTTGGCTGCAAGAGGGGTCAGTGCCCCTAACCCCAGTGTTGTCCAAGGGGTCTCATATATATATATTAGGTTCGTGCAAAAGTAATTGCGGTTTTTGCATTGTTGATTTTTTCCGTTTGATATTGAAATACATTCATAAACAAATATGGTCATGTTATACATCATTTTAATGAGCATTTCTCACTTTATGATTTCTTGCTAATGACTTATTACTTGCTATTTATTTTATATTTCTTTTAGACTATGAAAATGATGTTAGACAAAAAGCAAATATTAGCAATTTTCTTATTTGAGTTCAAAATGGGTCATAAAGAAGTGGAGACAACTAACAACAACAACACATTTGGCCCAGGAACTACTAATGAACCAGTGTGGTGGTGGTTCAAGAAGTGTTGCAAAGGCGACAAGAGCCTTGAAGATGAAGAACATAGTGGCTGAACAATGGAAGTTGACAACAACCAATTGAGAGCAAGCATGGGGGGTGCACATAACATCAGTAGGGGTGCCTGATCCTAATCCAGGTGAAGTGAGGTCCAATGGGAAACCCAAAACTTCACCTGTACCTAAACCCAATCCTGACTTGTACCCCACAACTTTAAAATTAAAAGAAAGAGAGAGAGAGAGTGATAATTGAAGCTGATCCTCTTACACTACATGAGAAGTTGCCGAAGAAGAACGCAACTTTGACCATTCTACGGTCATTTGGCATTTGAAGCAAATTGGAAAGGTGAAAAAACATGATAAGTGGGTTCCTTGTGAGCTGACCGAAAATTCCAAAAAAAAAAAAAAAAAAGGATTTTTTAAAAGTGTTGTTGTCTCTTATCCTACAAAACAACAACAAACCATTTCTCAATTGGAATGTGACATGAGACGAAAAGTGGATTGCATACGACAACCAGGGATGACCAATCAGTGGCTGGACTGAGAAGAAGCTCCAAAGCACTTCCCAAAGCCAAACTTGCACCAAAAAAAGGTGATGGTCACTGTTTGGTGGTCTGCTGCTAGTCTGATCAGCTACAGCTTTCTGAATCCCAGCAAAACCATGACGTCTGAGAAGTATGTTCAGCAAATCGATGAGGTGCACCGAAAACTGTAATACCCGCAGCCAGCATTGGTCAACAGAAAGGGCCCAATTCTCCACGACAAAGCCTGACCACACATCGCACAACCAACGCTTCAAAAGTTGAACGAACTGGACTGTGGAGTTTTGCCTCATCCTTGATATTCACCTGACCTCTCACCAACTGACTACCACTTCTTCAAGCATCTCAACAACTTTTTGCAAGGAAAACACTTCCATAACCATCAGAGTGCAGAAAATGCTTTCCAAGCGTTCGTCAAATCCCGAAGCACAGATTTTTATGCTATAGGGATATACAAACATTTCTCGTTGGCAAAATGTGTTGATTGTAATGGTTCCTATTTTGATTAATAAAGATGTGTTTGAGTCTAGTTACAATGATTTAAAATTCACAGTCCAAAACCGCAATTACTTTTGCACCAACCCAGTATACATATTGTGTGTGTGTCTGTGTATATATATAAACATGAATTCTCTCGTTTAAGCTATACAGACCATTATATTTTGTTATGGTAGCCCACAAAGACTAATACACTATCCCAGAGTGTCCTCTGGCCAGCTGTATATGCTCAGCTTAAATATAAGGCAGAAGATGCACACACACACACACACACATACACAAATGGAACCAAAAACCCCCTGGAATTTATTTATAAAAAGTCGTGTATTTATTCTTACATGCTTAAACTTCAGTCACCTTCAAAGTACTCTTCATTTAAAGCAATACACCTATCGAAATGCTTTTTTCACTACTCAAAACAGTTTTTGAACTCAACAATTTTGATGCCTTTTAGTGTTTCTGCCATTTTTTTGTTTCACCTCTCCCACATTGGCAAAATATTTTGCTTTGAGGACTTTTTTCATCTGGAGAAACAAAAAAAAAGTTGCTTGGGGTGGGATCAGGTAAATGGGGGGGCATGAACGGGGGTTATGCCATTTGGGGTCAAAAACAGCTGAACACTCAGCTCAGTATGGGCAAGTACCCTGTCACGGTAGAAGAACCAGTTGTCTGTTTACCACAACTCAGGACATTTCTTCTGCAAATTGTGATGCAACCTTCTCAAAACTTGCAGAAAAAAAGTTTGGTTGAGCTGGGCGTGGTGGCTCATGCCTGTAATCCCAGCACTTTGGGAGGCCAAAACAAGAGGATTGCTTGAGTCTAGGGGTTTGAGACCAGCCTGGGCAACTTGACAAGACCTCGTCTCTACAATAAATAAATTTTTAAAAATTAGCTAGGTGTAGTGGTGCGCACTTTTGGTTCCAGCTACTTGGAAGGCTGAGGCAGAAGGATCCCCTGAGCCCAGCAGGTCAAGGATGCAGTGTCCGTGAGCATGCCACTGCACTCCAGCCAGGGCAGCAGAGTGAGACTCCTACTAAAAAAAAAAAAAATTTTTTTTGTTTGTTTGATTCAGAAGAACAAACTAAGAGTGTACTACAAGGGACCCGCCCTCCAAAAGACAATTCCAGGCTTTTTTTGGTCCTCCATATATATGTATATAGAGACAGGGATCTTGCTGTCCAGGCTGGTTTCAAACTCCTAGGTTCAAGTAATCCTCACACCTCGACCTCCAAAAGTGCTAGGATTACAGGCATGAACCACCTTGCTCAGCCATTTTTTTTTTTTTTTGACAATGACTTTTTAAAAAACTTGTTTTAAAAAAACACATAAAATTTACCATTTAAGTATACAATTCAGTGGCATTAGGTATGTATACATTGTTATGCAACTATCACCATCATCTATCTTAGCAATTTTTTTCATCTTGAAGAACTGAAAACTCTGTACCCATGAAACAATAACTCCTCATTTCTCCTCCCCCAGCCCCTGGCAGCCACCTTTCTGCTTTCTGAATGACATTGACTTTTTAAAGAATCAAATCAGATGATGTAGCTCATGCCTATAATCCCAGTGCTTTGGGAGGTCAGGGTGGGAGGATCACTTGAGCTCAGGAGTTTGAGACCAGCCTGGACAACAGAGTAAGACCCTGTCTCTACAAAATAATTATAATAATAGTCAGACTAGTTTTCTTGAAATATGTTTCGTGTTCTAAACTGTCTGATTGCTTTCACTTGGTGTTAACTCCCTACCCTGTCTTTCTCGGATGCCAATCGGAAGTTGGAGCCTTGGTTGGATTCCACTGTTTTGGGGCAAAGATGCCTCACAAGTGATGCTGTGTCCCTCACAGTGCATCCTATCAGGAAACACACAGCATTATCTGGCACAATATTTGGGATCGGGGTGGGGTTAAGTTTCCTGAAGGTCTTTATTCAGCCTTGAGTTGAATAAAATCTCTGATCCTCTATTCCCATGTCAAAGAGTCTCTAAATTGATGTTTCCATTGTTCTTACAGTTGTCTCCAGCAAATTTCTTGCTAAATTTTCTCCCAACCCATGTCTTCTGCCTTCAAAACCAGCATTAATCTTTAACAGCCAAGGATGGGAAAGACTTATTCAATTAAATTCGCTGAAAATATCCCCACGTATTCAGAAGACTGCTTTAATCTCAAAGATGTGTTTTTATCTTTTACTTTTTGATCACTAAATGGATATGAATTTCTTTACTTTGATTTTATCATCCTGGTGTGTTTTCCTTCCAATGGTGCTGAAGGAGACAATTTCAGGAAAGTTCAAAGAGTCATCTTAAAATCTGGTCTCAGTTTTAGTCATTATCTTTAGTGCATTACTCAGAAATAGAGATGTCTAAATTGGCCTAAATTCTGTGCAGAAGGTAGGCAAATAAAAAATACTTGGATATCACTGCAGGAGGCTGCAAAGGTTTGAGGATGGATCTGGTAATATTGATTACAAAGATAGCTGCTATTTACCTCTTGATGGCTGGCTGTGTGGAGTTTTGCCACAATATTTCTCTGATTCTCGGACACACACTGGTGTACAACAATCCAATTCAACTCAAACATTGTCTACTCCAGAGTTAGCATCAGATCCCTCCAGTTAAGGGCAGTCACACAAGACCCCCTGCAACTCAATGGCCGGTCACCTGTCCTGGGTCCCCCATACTTCTGACCAACTGGCTATACATTCAGGGCTTCCCATAATCCCTTCTTCAGGTTTG
The DNA here is from genome assembly GCA_963574415.1 of Tarsius wallacei. Classification (NCBI taxonomy): domain Eukaryota; kingdom Metazoa; phylum Chordata; class Mammalia; order Primates; family Tarsiidae; genus Tarsius; species Tarsius wallacei. The sequence continues at coordinate 25,068 of CAUYQG010019857.1, read as the reverse complement.
GTAATTTGCTAGTATGCTTCACAGAACTCAGGAAAACACTTTACTTATATTTATCTGTTTCTTATAAAGGATACAATTTAAGAACTGCCAAATGAAAGAAAGGAAGAGGACAAGGTATGGACGTATGGGTGTGTGTGTGTGTGTGTGTGTGTGTGTGTGTGTGTGTGTGTGTGTAGTTTCCATGCCCTCACTGGGCATGCCACCCTCCCAGAACCTTGATGTGTTCATCAACCCAGAAACTCCTTGAATCTTGTAGTTCAAGAGTTTTTTAATAATAACAATATTATTATTATTATTATCATTATTTCAGTGACAGGGTCTTGCTGTGTTGCCCTGGCTGGAGTACAGTGGCTAGTCATAGGTACAGTTATAGCAGACTACAGCCTCAGACTCCTGGGCTCAAGTGATCCTCCTGCCTCTCAAGTAGCTAGGACTACTGGTACGCCTCTGCAAATCCTGCCAAGAAATTTTATAGAGCCTCCACCTCCAGCCTCTTTCCCCTTCCCAAGAGGTTTGTGGGTGACCACTGAAAGTTCCCTCCTTTTAATCACGTTGGTCTTTCTGGTAACCAGCCCCACCCTGAGGCTGTGCAGCAGCCCCCTCTCTAGGTTTCCTCATTAGCATAAACTCAGATGTGATTGAAAGGAGCTTGCTGTGAATAAGACAAGATTCTCATATCTTCATGAATTCCAAGGGTTTTAGGGGTTCTGTGCTGAGAACCAGGGACAGAGACCAAATGTATTTGTTATTACATGACACACACTGCTCTGTGCCAGAGTTGGGGTCAAGGGCTGGAGAGACCGTGGAGGCTGAGGGGTTGAGAAAGGCATGCTTCCGTCATTACTAAACTTGGAGTTTAGTGAAGAAGACAGATAAGTAAATAGGCCATTGCAATTCAATTTCATGAGTGGTTTGAAGGAGCCGTACAAAGAGTCGTGCGAGTACAAAAGAGGGCTGGTTGGCATGGAGTAGAGACAAGGACAGGGGTCAGAAAACCTTGCATAATATGCAGATGAGATGCTGCTAACTGGGAGTCAGACAACAAGAACAGGGATACAGTATATAAGGTATGAATGCTTTCAGGTGCAAGTAAGCTAAATACCCGCTGACAAAGGCTAGAAATAGAAGAGTCAGAGGTGAAATTGCGGAGAAGCTAATGAAGTAGAAACTTCTGGCCCCTTACTTGCTTCCATTGGTCCCCACCAAACCCAAGAAGGGGCCCTACAATGTGCTCACGTGGTCATATGTTTTTGCAACATTTGCGGAGTGCTTGAGTCCCAATTGAGTAAGACCACTCTCTCTTTTCACTCTGAAGTCCCTCATCAACTTCCCCTGTGTGAAGTGGTGCCCAGGGGCCATGAGCGTCTTTAGATACCATTGAAGGGGAAGTTGAATTGGGGATACATTTCGTGTGAATATATTTAGGCACTTGCCAGCCACTTCCATGAATAGTTATGTGGTTGCTTGGAGTCCAGTATAGAAATGGCTTCCAGAAATATTCCTACCACGCGCATCAGGCCGACTCACCAGACATCATGATGCCGAGGCGCGAGGCTGTGGTGTCACAATTATGTAGGGATTAACGGAGAAACAAGGTTTGAAATATTTAGAGCCAGAAATTTTTCCTGTTGTAAAGGAATGCAGAGGCACGAGGCAGCCAATTAATAAATCTTTTATGATATGTTCCTGGATTTTGTGATATCTGTGGTATTTGTCAGTTTTTAAGATTTGTAAAGGTATTTCTATTTCTTCCTTCCTTTTTTTTTTTTTGAGTTGGGGGTCTCACTTTATCATCCAGGCTGGAGAACAGTCGTATAATCAGGGTTTATTGCAACCTCAACCTTCTGGGCTTAGGCCATCCTTCCACCTCAGCCTCCAGAGCAGCTGGGACTACAAGTGTGTGTCACCACGCACAGCTAATTTTTTTATTTTTTGCAGAGATGAGGTCTTGCTATGTTGCCCAGGCTGCTCTCAAACTACTGGAATTACAGGTGTGAGATACCATGCCCAGCCTCTTTTTTTTTTTTCTGAGTTGGAGTCTCACTATTTCACCCAGGGTGGGGTGCAGTGGCATGCACGCTCACAGCCACCCCAGCATCAACCTGCTAGGTTCCGGCGAGCCTTCCACCTTAGCCTTCCAAGTAGCTGGAACTACAGACGTGTGCTACCACGCCCAGCTATTTTTTATTTTATTGTAGAGACGAGGTGGCTCAAGCCTGTAATCCCAGCACTTTGGGAGGCTGAGGCAAGCGAATTGCATGAGCCTGCGGGTTCGAGACCAGCCCTGGCAACTTGGCGAGACCACGTCTCTACAATAAAAATCAGAAAATTAGCCGGGCGTGGTAGCGTGCGCCTGTGGTTCTGGCTACTTGGAAGGCTGAGGCAGAAGGACCACCTGAGCCCAGCAGGTTGACGCTGGGGTGGCCATGAGCATGCCACTGTACTCCAGCCTGGGTGATGGAGTGAGACTCCAACTAAAAAAAAAAAAAATTAAAAAGTGGCAGGGTCTCACCACTAGGGCTGGAATACAGGGACACCATCATAGCTCACTGCAGTCTCGAATTCCTGGGATCAAGCAAACTTCTGGCCTCATCTCCAAATAGCTGGGACTATAGGTGTGTGCCACTATGCCCAGCTAATTATTCTTCTTCTCTTTATTTTTTTAGGAGACAAAATGTTGCTATGTTGCCCAGGCTGTTCTAGAACTCCAGGGATCAAACAATCTTCTCACCTCAGTCCCCCAAGTAGCTGGGATTACAGACAAGAGCTACTGTGACCAGCATGGCGCTATTATATCTTATCTCATTATAAATGGATAATCACAACATACCAATTTTGTATTCATGGCTTTATACTCTTTTTCATAAAGAAGTTCTTTGGAATTGTTTAATTGTCACCAGGTTTATTTTCTCACATAACAGGAAGGCTTCATTGAGTTCTCCTGAGGTTGGTTTAGTAACATCTGGTACTCCATGGGTCTTCTGAACTTCCCATTGAGTTGAAAGTGGACTGTCATGATGAAGGCAGCTGGACCAAATCCAGGGCTATTGGTGACTCTATCTGAGGGTGAGTGAGAGACTGTTAAGCAAGGAAGTCTTCTGGTCAGAAAAATGTCATGTGGGGAAATGAAATGTTCCCCTGCTGCTTTAGAGGAAGCCAGACTGAAGGCAGCTGGACCAGACCCAGGACTGTCGCTGCAATGAAGGCCTGACCCAGAAAAGGAGTGGAGGAAGGCAGGGATCTACCAGACAGTCTGGAGGTGGAACTGACAGGACCTACCGACTGATCATAGGTCAGGGAGCATAACAGGGAGGAGGTAGGCTGATTCCCAGGAGCCAGCCGGGCCCTGGGGTGATGCTGGGCCAGGAAACCAGGGGAGTAGCTGCGAGAGGTAGGGAGGAAAGAAGGGAGGAGGTGACTAGGAGATCTGAGACACATTGAGTCCTAGTGCCTGTGGATGTCTAGGTAGAGATGTTGAGTCAACCACTGTGGGTACAAATCTAGAGTTCTAGAGAGAGAGTAGGTGGGCTTGAGAGTGTGTTGTGAGCTTTAGCATTCAGGCAGGGGGCAGTGGAAAGACCGCACTGGTCCTTCCCCCTCTGCAATGAGCATTCAAACCACCAACAGGTACTGTCCAGACACCATGCACGGGCCAAGTCCTTACAGGGATTGGAGGTTTCGCAAAGAATGATGACCAAGCAGATGAGAACAAATGAACACTATTTATTCAGAGATTGTAGTAGCAGGGTAGTCAGCCATCTTTATTGGTGTTTTGGTGGAGATGCCAAGACAGGCAGAGCAGTGAGAAAGCTTTACAGTAGGCAAAAAAAAAAAAAAAAAAAAATAGCTTCAGAGTCCCCTGACTGAAGACTGTTGACCTGGGGAGCTGTCATTGGCTAACTGGAAGTAGATTCTCCTGTGTGATAGGGTAGGGCTGCATATTTGGCTTTCTCTGGTTGGTCCTCAGAAGTAGGGTTGAACTTAGAGAAGCTGTCAGTTATTCATCAAGTCCTGGCCACTTAGGGCCGAATGCCACAGGGGTTATTGTTTGGATTCCTGGACTGGTTGCTATAAATAGTGATCTGACCTCCTATAAGTCAAAGTGTGATGGATGTCAATTGATGGGTAAGTCTAACTGATGAGTAGGTTTCCTGCATTGGTTGCTACAGACCATGAGTCAGAATTCTTTCTCAGTCACAGTTCTATTCAGACATAGTCCTGGCCCTTATGGGGCTACATTCAAAGAAGTAAGAGGCATTAGGCAAGTAAACACATGTGTTGCCAAGACTCCTTTAGACAGTGCTGCGTGTCTGAAAAAACGAATGACTTGGTCTTCATTCCATTTCCTGAGAGTTGGCTCCTAAAGCCCCTGGATTTTCTGGAGTTTCGTTTTGAATGCCAGTGAGATGACTAGTGGCTGATAACCTCTCATAGCTTCAGGATGGGAGCTAGTCACCAGAAAGACCAAGGGATGATTAGAGGGTTGAGACTTTCAGTCTTATACTGTAAAGTTTTATAGGAACACAATCATGCTTATTTGTTTATGCATTGTCTATGTCTGCTTTCAGGGAACAATTGGCAGAGTTGAGTAGTTGTGACAGAATCCTTAAGAACTGCAAAGCCATTTGAATGCTGTGGTTTAGATATGTGTTCTCTCCGTACTTCATGTTGAAATTTGATCTTCAATATTGGAGTTGAGGCCTAATAGGAGGTCATGGGGGTGAATCCCTCAAGAACAGGTTAATGCCCTGAGGCAGGGAGAGTAAGTTCTCACTGTGAGTTTCTGCTAGAGCTGGTTGTTAAAAAGAGGCTGGCACCTCCCTTCTCTCTTGCTTTCTCTCTCGCCATGTAATCTCTGCACATGCTGGCTCCCCTTCACCTTCTACCATGAGTGGACACAGCTTGAGCCTTTCGCCAGATGTGCAATGTTCTAGTCTGCAGAATTGTGAGCCAGATAAACCTTTGTTTCTTTACAGATCACCCAGCCTAAGACATTACTTTATAGCAACATAGTCTAAGACCATTTTTTACAGAAAGTTTGCTGACACCTAATTGAGGTGTCTGACTTTGGCATCTCCTCCCTGAACCACTGCACCAGACTGCCTCCTGGGTCCTGAGTTAGTAGTGATGATAGCAGTGGTGATAAATGGAGGTGTGTTCTGACTTTCCAACTGGATGCATCCTTTGGAGGGGAGGAGCATGACTCTTTTTAGGTATTATTTTTATACTAATATTGTTGTATTGTATTAATGGGCCTTTGTCTCAGGAACTGAAGAGCTAAAATGTGAGTCTTAGAAGACAATATAGGAGTAAACCTTCATAACTTTGAATGAGGCAAAGCCTTCTTCTTTTTCTTTATTTGGTCAAAAAGAATTCTGACCAAATAACACCAAAACACAAATGACAAAAGAAAAAAGTAAATATATTGGGCTCAAAAAGATAGAGCTGTGGAGGCCTTGACCTCCAGAAATCCAGATTTAAATAGTTTGCTGTGGTCCCAGGCATCTGTGTATTTTTAAAGCTCCCCAGTTGGTTCTCAGTGTAGCTACTACTGCCTGCTTTGGTGAATTACATGTACTCATCTCTGGATCACTGCACATACTTTCTGGGAGGAGGGCAGATTTTGAGCTGCTCTCAGTCTAACAGTCAGTTCATTTAACCTGTTCCTGTGCCTGCCCCAAAGCTACTGAAAATGAATACTGCCACAAGGAGTCTTTTCTTTGGGGCCTTAATTATTCTATGTGTTGGATACAAACAATACTTCCTTTGTCAGGAATGATGAGCAAGATTGTAATGACCACTTGCCACTTGGGGTAGGAACGCACCAGGAACCAGCTGGGGATTTGAGAACTAGTTCAACATCAGTTTCTTCCACACAGCACACTGTTCTGTTTAGAATCCTGGGGACCTTGAACCTGGCTTTAGTCAGGACCCACAGATATAGACCAACTGCTCAGAGCTTTGATAGCTTCCCTTAGCCTTCACCATAGCCTATGTGATCTGATTCATTGCAGCAGCCAGGGTTTAATGTAGAAATACTATAAACTATGGGATAAGATATTTAGTCTAGGAATTAGATCTTACAGACTTATAGAAGGAACAGGAAAGGGATAGTCCAGGAGGGATGCTGGAGGATCAGTGAAGAGGTATTGGCCAGTCCATCTGAGTAGCTAAGCACATTCAGCCACCAAAAGAGGACAGCCAAGGGAAGCCTGTTTGGCAAGCAAGCACAAACTGGCACTGGCAGAAGTGTCTGCGTCTATTACCACATCTAATCATGATGACCTTGGAGGATGGTTGCTGTTTCACTTGCACCTGCCTTCCTTGGCCAAGTCAAGGGACGAGTCCTAGTAAGCACAGTTCTGATGTAACCAGGTTAACCATGTTGGCACAACATAACCCATGATAGCCCTACCCACCTTTCTTACCTCTGCTGGCCATCATCCTCAGCAATGGTTAATTGTACATGTCAACTTGATTGAACAGCGGGATGTCCAGGTATCTTGTTAAACAACTTTTTGGTGTCTGTGAACTGTTACCAAAAGGGATTAGTATTTGATTCGGTAGACCGGGTAAAGTAGATGGCCCTCCCCAGTTGGGCATCACCCAGTTTATTGAAGGCCTGAATATGACCAAAAAAAGGGGGGGGGGGGGGAAGAGGGCAAATTCACTCTCTCTGCCTGACTGCTTGAATCGACATCAGTCTTCTGTTCTCAAACCAGGACTCATACCATTGACTTCTCTGGTTCTGAGGCCTTTGACCTTGAACTAGAACTACACCACTGGCTTTCCTAAGCCTTTAACAAACAGTAGGACTTCTCAGTCTCCATAATTGTGTGAGCCAATTCGTTATAATAAATCTCTCTGCCCTCTGTCTCTCTCTCTCTTCCTACACACACACACACACACACACACACACACACACACACACACACTTGACCTTTGAACAACATGGAAGCTAGGGGCACTGAGCCCTCTCCCAGCTGAAAATCCACATATACCTTTGGCCTCCCCCAAAACTTAAGTATTAATAGTCTATTGTTGACCAGAAGCCTTACTGGCAGCCTCAATGGTCGATTAACACATACTTTGTATTATGTGTATTATATTCTCTATTCTCACAATTAAGTCAGCTAGAGAAAAGAATATGTTATTAAGAATATGCCTAATATGTGCTTTGTTTTGTTACATAAGGAGCCAGGCAGTGTGGTGGTGCCCTTAGTTCCAGCTACTTGGGAGTCTGAGGCAAGAGGATCTCTTGGGTCCAGGAGTTCAAGGCTGCAGTGAGCTATGATCACATCTGTGAATAACCACTGCACTCCAGCCTGGGCACCATAGCAAAACGCTGTCTCAAATGCTATCTCTCTCTCTCTCTCTCTCTCTCTATCTATCTATATCTATTTGTGTGTGTGTGTGTGTGTGTGTTCCCTGTTTCTCAGGAGCTTTATTATTTCCTCTCCCCCCCACACACACACACCATAAGGAAGAGAATATATATTTACTGTTCATTAAGTGGAAGCAGATCATCATAAAGATCTTCATTCTTATCATCTCCAGGTTGAGAAGGCTGAGAAGGAGGAAGAGGAAGAGGAGGGGATGGTCTTGCTGTCCTAGGGGTGGCAGAGGCAGAAGAAAATCCACGTATAAGTGAACCCACAAAGTCAAGCCCATGTTGGTGCAAGGACAACTGTGTGTTTGTATATACTCTACTAGTTCTGTTTCTCTGGAGAACCCTGTAACTTCCTCTCTCCCACCTCATCCTTCTGTCAGTTCCTCGATGCTGGTATGTTTTTCCCACCACAGGAACTTTTACTTCTGGCTGACACCCTCTTTCCCCTTACCAAGTTTTCACCCAGCCTCTTTTTCCTCATCCCCTAGGGCCCAGCTAAGGTCATTTTTCTGTAATTCCACCGTAAGTGACATCCCTGACATCTTTCTCTCATATACCCAACTTGAGGTTGTATATTTACAACACAGAGGCAAGTCTTCTTGTATGGTTTTGGGCTGTATCTTGATTTCCTTGCATTATCTCTTGCTTGTGCCAGCTCCAAAGCTTCTCGAGGGCAGAGATTATGTCTTCTTTGTTCACCACTGTACACAGGAGAACAGGTGTCAAATGTAGCCATTTTCAAGGCCAATGCTTGATGTAGTATTTTGGAGGGAAAAAATTTCTGTCCCTTGCCTAATATGTGGCTTTGTTTTGTTACGTAATTTATGGTCTGCATGTAACAAAACAAAACAAAACAAAAAAAGCAATACTTAAGTCTCTGCCAGCAGGCAAAAATTAGCCTTACCACACACCAACCCAGCCTGGGTCCTCTATAGGCCTGGAAAAACCATTTAGAAGCAATTGCAGAAACTTTGTCTGTGGTGTAATTAAACAACCAGCTTTCAGTAGAAGTTTTAATGGCCACCTATGAGGTCTAGAAAGTTTCTGTGGCTTAATGGCTTGCATGCATTCTCAGCTCTGCAGGATTCTTAAATATCTGCATAATTTTCTCTGTGGGAACACTTTATCTGAATAGACTATTCTGTTTTAAAAAATGGTTTTACAAACTTTCTAGGAAAATATTCCAGACAGTCATTATCTCAGTGACAACACGAGCTAATGTGATACATGGGCTAATGAACACAAAGAGGCTTGAGGAATGCCCAACAAATAGTAGTTACTTAACAAATGGTATTAGAGGCTGGGCATGGTGGCTCACACCTGTAATCCCAGCACTTTGGGAGGCCGAGGCAGGAGGATTGCTTGAGCCCAGGAGTGTGAGAACAGCCTCATCTCTACAAAAAAACCCAAATAAATTACCTGGGCATGTTAACACACACCTGTAGTCCCAGCTACTTAGGAGCCTGTGGCAAAAGGATCACCTAAGCCCAGGAAGTCAAGACTGCAGTGAACTGTGATTGTGCCACTACACTCCAGCCTGGGCAACAGAGAGAAATCCTAACTCAAAAAATAAATAAATAGGCCAAGTACAGTGGCTCATGCCAGTAAATCCAGCACTTTGGGAGGCCAATGCAGGTGGATTGCTTGAGCCCAAGAATTCAGGACCAGCCTGGGCAACACAATGAGACCTCATCTCTATAAATAAATAAATAAGTTGGTATTAGAATAGCTCACATCTCTAGGGTTAAGGATTAACACTCAGACTACTGGTTATGAAAATGTCCCTGAAATAATTTTTTTTTTTTGAGTTGGAATCTCACTCTGTCACCCAGGCTGGAGTGCAGTGGCACACTCACGGCCACCATAGCCTTGACCTGTTGGGCTCAGGAGATCCTTCCACCTCAGCCTTCCAAGTAGCTGGAACTATAGACATGCACCTCCATGCCTGGCTAATTTTTTAAAATTTTATTTTATTGTAGAGACGAGGTCTCACCAAGTTGCCCGGGCTGGTCTCAAACCCCTGAGCTCAGGCAATCCTCTTGCCTTGGCCTCCCAAAGTGCTGGGATTACAGGCTTGAGCCACTGTGCCCAGCCTGAAAGAAATTTTAAAAGGTAAATAAGGGAAATTTCTTGGGGGAAGATAAAAATGGATATTTAAAAAGAATTTCTGGGCCCCACCTCTGCTTCACCTTGAAGCTTAGCTGTAAATTTATTGCATAATTTTTTCTTTCTTCTTCTTTTCATGTAAAATGTGAAGCAAGCCGGATGCAGTGGCTCACGCCTGTAATACCAGCACTTTGGGAGGCAGAGGCAAGAGGATTGCCTGAACCCAGGGATTCAGGACCAGCCTGGGCAACTGGACGAGACCTCGTCTCTACAATAAACCAAAAAATTAGCCAGGCGTGGTGGCACTCGTCTGTAGTTCCAGCTACTTGAAAGACTGAGGCGGAAGATTGTCTGAGCTCAGGAGGTCGAGGCTGCGGTGGCCGTGAGTGTGCCACTGCACTCCAGTCTGGGCGACAGAGTGAGACTCCAAATAAAAAAAAAAAGTAAAGTAAAAGCTGGAGAAAACATTACACCAATTCAGAAAATAACTCTTTGGAGTAACAAGCTTGTTCTTTTCAGGGACACTCCTGATGAACATTCTTCTCTCTGATCCCCATAGGAGAATTCTTACTTCTTCGATCATACCTCAATGTCCATGTGGCCACAGCTCTTCCATCCTTACTGGAATGGAACCACAGGATTGTACTGAAGCAAAGGTGAATGTTCTATCGCTCTCCTGACTTGTTGGGAGGTCTCCAGCATGCCCAGAGGCAGGGCTTGACCCTCCCGATCAGTGCCACCCTCTGGGGACAAGCCCATCATTCTATGTTCCAGAGGGGCTACAATTGTCCTGAACGATGGCAGAGGGATTGTCTACACGGAATGGATAGATTGGAGAGCCGGCGAGTCTTGGGTCATAAATGGGAGACCGTAGGATGACCACAGTTGGTGGACACTCCTCTTAGGTGACAGGAAAAGGACAGCTCACATAGCTTCTGGACACGAGCAGCTTGCACTTACTTAAGTGCTTGCTTAAGTGAAGAGCGGTGCTCCCCTTGGTGACACAGTTGCTGTCTGCAAGTTCTCTCACCTCTTTGCCAGCCCACAGGAAGTGTTTCTAAATATATATATATATAAAATTTATTTTTCTATTTATTTGAAACACAGTTAAAAAAAAAAAAGGTACACTTTGGAAATCCAGTGGCACAAGGTACATTGCCATAACTGAGGGGCTCTATACTGTTATTTAGAAAAAAAAAGAAAAAGAAAAATGTTTCCTGTTTCAAACCCTGCGTTATGTAATTCACTAGCCCAAGGAAGTGTTTTTCAAAGCATGATTCCCCAGACCAGCAGTTTTGGCAACTGTGTTAGAAATGCAAATTCTCAGGCCTCATCCAGAACTACTGAATTAGAAATTCAGAAGGGGGGGTGTCTAGCAATCTGTTGTTGTTGTTTCGCTTATTTATTTATTTATTTTTTATTTTTATTTTTTAGTTGGAGTCCCACTCTGTCGCCCAGACTGGTGTGCAGTGGCCGCTCCCGGCCACCGCAGCCTCGATCGGCTGGGCTCCGGTGATCCTTCCACTTCAGCCTTCCAAGTAGCTGGAACTACAGGCGCGCGCTACCACACCCGGTTAATTTTTTTATTTATTGTAGAGATGAGGTCTCGCCAAGTTGCCCAGGCGAGTCTCGAACCTGCAGGCTCAGGCAATCCACTCACCTCAGCCTCCCAAGGCGCGGGATTACAGGCTGAGCCACCGAACCCGGCTTGTTTTGCTTTTTAAAATAATTTTTATTTTATTTTAGAGCTGTGGGGTACATGAGAGAATTTACTAAGTAAATTGCATGCAGGTGAGGTTTGGCCCTCTCCCCACCCCTTAGTGGACCTGTACCTTCTCCCTCCCACCTATAGCAGTGTCCAGCATCTGTTGTTCCCACCTTTGTGTGCACATGACCAGTGATCAGGACCCACTTATGAGTAAGAACATGTGGTATTCAGTGTTTTGTTTCTGTGATAGTTCACTTAGTATGATGAGTGTTTTTTTTTTAAACAAATTATCCATGTGACCTGGCAAGCACTATAGTTTGAGAGCTACTGCCCTAGTCTAAGGCAGCATGTCTCAAACTTTACTTCACACTAGAATCTCCTTGGCAACTTTGAAAAACCCTAATACTCAGGCTTCACCCACACTGACTAAATCAGAGTCTGCCAGGAAGAACCACACATCAGTAGTTCTTAAACATCCCCCAGGTGTTAAAACGGGCAGGTGAGTTCGAAAACCCGTGGTTTACATTAAGGCTCAGAGTGTGATCTCAGACCTGCAGCCTGGACTGCAGCATCAGACCAAGTATCTCCTGGGTGCTTGGTGGAAATGGAGAATCTGAGGCCTGGCCCAGACCTGCTGAATCCAAAGTCTGCACTTTAACAAGACCCCCAGGTGATTCTCCTAAGTACATTGAATTATGAGAAACCCCTGGCCTGGGAGACAAAAAACTCAATCTAAGATGTGTGTCTGAAACTTTCCAACTTGCAGATTAGTGACTTACTGAACCTGGTCCAGAGGTTGTTTCTTTTGTGTTTCTGATGCTCTGGTGACATTGACATTCTTCCTGCCCTCCCCTGCCCCCATTTATGGGTGATCTGGCTGCAGGAGAGGAAAACCTTGGGGAGAGTAATTAAATTCAGTGAGCACCTCAAGGGGACCCTAGAAAGCAAGAAAGGAAGAAACACTTTAATTAGCATTGTGCATATTCTATCCACCATATTGTTAATTATCGTGCTAATAGTTACTCCCAGGAGGCCTTCTCTAAGCTAGCTATTTCTTTCTTTCTTTTTTTTTTTTTTTCCTTGAGTTGGAGTCTCATTCCATCACCCAGGCTGAAGTGCAGTGGCACACTCATGGCCACCCCAGCATTGACCTCCTGGGCTCCAGCGATCCTTCCACATCAGCCTTCCAAGTAGCCGGAACTACAAGCATGCACTACCACACCAGGCTAATTTATTTGTTGTAGAGACTAGGTCTCGCCAAGTTGCCCAGGCTGATCTCGAACCCATAGGCTCAAGCAATCCATTCGCCTTGGCCTCTCAAATTGCTGGGATTACAGGCTGAACCACTGAGCTCAGTCAGCTAGTTATTTCCTACTCTCTCTGTCCCACCCTCAAATTTGTTTTCTTTTTATTCACTTCTCAACATCTTATCAGATCACTACCAAGCAATTTAGAAAGTGAAACTAAGGCTGACTCAGAACTGGAATAAATATTAACCTGGACTTAGTATTTCTTTAAATAAGTAGAAAGAGTCCCATATTGCAATGATTGCACCTGGTGACCAAAGGTCATATAGATTTCTTGAAGTTTTTTTAACTGACAGGATCCTTTTGTGTCAATTCAATTCATATATTTCATCTTTTTCCTTGGTTTGAAAATGATACATGACTCATACTTCTCTGTTGAGCCTTTAAACCCACACTTACTTCCATACGTGTGTCTGTGTGCCGTTATGACAAATATGGATTTTTAGGATACTTGTATATCCTTGTCAGTGGGATGTGAAGAGAGGCTAAGGCTGGTAGGAATACTCCTAGATCCCTCAGAGCAAGTCACTTTGCTGTGCTGGATCTCTGTTTTCTCATTTCTAAAATAAGGGAATTTGAAGTGCTTTGAGATGCCGAGGCAGAAGGATGGCTTGAGTCCAGGAGTTCTAGAACAGCCTGGGCAACATAGCAACACCCTGTCTCTTAAAAAAAAAAAGAAAGAAAAAAAATTTGCCATGCATGGTGACACACACCTATAGTCCCAGCTGCTAGTAAGGCTGAGGTGGGAGGATCACTTGAGCCTAGGAGTTCAAGGCTGCGGTAAGTTAAAATCATGCCCCCACACTCCAGCCTGGGCAATAGAATGAGACTGTGTCTCTAAAAAAATAAAAATAAAACGATTTGACAGTTGGAAGGTACAAATTCAAATGCCGACATTATAAGTTCCTTGGAGTTAGGAGCCTTGATAGTAACCTATATGGGACTAAGGGTAAAACCCTACTCAGCCCTTCTCCCCTTGTTAACCTGTGAGAATGTGGGTCCAATGTTGCCAGATTTTGAAAGAAGCAAAAAATAAAATCTAAATTTTTATCTGCAATTTTCCGATTCATAATGGTTGGAAACTAATACAACTTTTTTTTTTTTTTCAGAATTTGGAAGCCACACAAAATGCTCCTGAAGCCATAGTCCATCTGGGGCCAGTCAGGTAATGACCTCTAGATTAAATGATATCCCAGGACTTTTTAAGGATCCATTTCTACCCTTTTAATGCCTCTGTTTTTGTGTGTGTGTTGTCATATCTGTGTCTCTAGTTTATTCCTTCAATAAATATTTGAGTACCCATTATAAGCTAGAAACTGTAGTTGATGGAAAAAAGAATGAGATGGGTTTTCTACATTTAGACAAGTGTATGAGAGCACTAAGTCAGATGCCACAATAAATAATAAGGCTTACTGAACAACTAGATATGCCAAAAGTCTAAAGAAATGTGGGTCCGGTTCTCTAGCAAGATACTTAATCATTCCAAGGGTTGGTATTTTCATTTGTAAAATGGTAATGATAATACCTCCCCATCATGCCTGTGTGAAGGCTAGAGTTCAGTGTACAGAATACTACCAGGCACAGGGTAGATGCTTGACTCAGTTCATGTGCGTGGCTATAACAAAATACCATGAACTGGTGGTTTATAAACAACAAGAATTTATTTATTCTGGAGGCTGGGAAGTCCAAAATCAAGGCACCAGCAAATTCAGTGTCTGGAGTGGCTCAAATGGAGCCTTCTACTTGTGACCTCGAACAAGGTAGCTTCCTGGGGCCTCTTTTATAACGACACTAATCTTGTTAATGAGGGCTCTGCACTCATGGCCTAATCACCTCCCAAAGAACTCACCTCCTAAAACCATCACCTGGGGCTTAGAATTTCAAAATAGGAATTTTGAGGGGTCATATTCAGACCATAGCAAATGCTCAATAATGCTATCTGGGTTACTCTCTTTACATTATAAGTTCCTTGGAGTTAGGAGCTGAGTCAGATTAAACTATTTTATGTGCAACAAGGGTACCTGTATAACTAACATTTGTATACCTAATGCGAAATTGTACCCTACATATTTAAAATAAAAATTTTAAAGTAAAAAAAAAAACCCAACATTTTGTGGCAATTGCTAATTTATAAGCAGCAGAATGTGTTCCAAAAATGTATACTTTTGAGCTTGTTTTCCCATAGAGAAGGTATCAATTGGTCAATTCTCCAAGGCAAATCTGGAAACGCCTATTTAAACTACAGGGTAGCCAGGCACGGTGGCTCTGTAATCCCAGCACTTTGGGAGGCAGAGGCAAGAAAATTTCCTGAGCTCAGGGGTTTGAAACCAGTCTGAGCAACTTGGTGTCCCTGTCTTTACAATAAATAAAAAAATTAGTCGGGTGTGGTAGCACATGCCTGTGGTTCCAGCTACTTGGAAGGCTGAGGCGGAAGGATCGCCTGAGCCCAGCAGGTCGAGTCTGCAGTGGCTGTGAGCGTGCCACTACACTTCAGCCTGGGTAACAGAGTGAGACTTCTACTCAAAAAACAAACAAACAAACAAACTACAGGGAAGCCTAAATATTGCACAATTGTGATTAAAAAAAAAAAAAGCTCAGAATACAGTACCGATGCAATGCAAATACAGCAGAAGCAGCAGCTCTTTCAGGTTCTTTTTTTTTTCTTTCTTTTTTTTGTTACAATTGATGATAAAAAGCTTTCTACTTGTTGTGAATGGCCCTTGAGATTCTACAGCAGAATTAATTAGGAGACCAGGAACAAGAGTTCACACTTGAAGATTCTGAAGGGGGCTTCTAGGGATGTTTAAGGGTCTGTAAGATGGATGATTCTAGGTTTTTAAATCTGTTTAATTGTACTTAAAAATGTATAACTTTCCTTTTCCTTGAGCCAATTATCTCTAACATTGTTTTCACACTTATCTTTAAAGTACCATCTTTAGGCTGATGGCTCTCAAGTTTGCATCTTTAGGCCACATTCTTATACATCCAGCTCCCTTCATGACATCTCCACTTGGACATCTCACACACATCTTGGATTTAACATGGTCAAAACAAAACTCTTGACTCAAATTTGCCTCTTCTCAGGGCTATCTTTTCTCAGTAAATAGCGTTAACACACTGGGTTGCTCACAACAAAACCTGGGCAATAGGCTTATTTTTTTCTTATTTACATCATATCCCACATCAAATCCCCCAAAGAGTCCTGTGTACTTGACTCCAACATGCCGTAGCACTATATGCAAAATGTGACACCTCTGCAGTGAAAAATGTCAGTTTAAGTCACCATCATCTTCAACAGCCTGCTGACTGAATCTTCTGCTTCACCCTTCAGTCCTCACTCAGCAGCAAGGGTGAGCTTCCAAAAGCATAAATGATGTCTCTTCCTTGCTCAAAACCCTCCAAAAGCTTTCTATTGCAAGTGGAATAAAATGTAGACTTGTGGCCGGGTGTGGTGGCTCACGCTGTATAATCCCAGCACTTCAAGAGGCTGAGGTGGGATGACTACTTGAACCTAGGAGTCAGAGATTAGCTTGGGCAGCAAAGCGAGAACCTGTCTCTACAACAGATAGAAAAATTAGCCGGAAGTGGTGGTACACACCTATAGTTGCAGCTACTTGGGAGGCTGAGAAAGGAGAATTGCTTGGGCCTAGGAGGTTGAGGCTGTGGTGAGCAGTGATCATGCCACTGCACTCCAGCCTGGGTGACAAAGTGAAACTTTGTCTCAAAAAAAAAAAAAAAAAGATGCCCCACAAAGCTCTTTGCGATCTTGCCTCTGCCTAACTGTCTTCCCCCAGACTAGCATTACTTGTATACATCAAACGTGCCAGCCTTGTTACAACTCAGGGCCTTCACATTGTTTGATCCCCCTGCCAGGAAGTTTTCCTGTGACATTCACCTTCTTATCATGTATATCTCATATCCACTATCTTTTCCTCAGAAAGGCCTTCCCTGACCATCTCTGGCAGGCACTTGCAGTTGTCCCCCAATATCCATAGAAATGAAGTCTCCTATTTTTAGTGGAATCCATAATTTCCTAGCGTCCCTTAAAGTGGTTATGGTCACATGACTAAGTTCTGACGAATGCAATATAAGCAGAAATATAATGTGGCAGTTTCCAGGAACTGTTATAAGACCATCGGGTTCTATTTCCTGATGCGTGGTTATAAACCAATATGCTGAAACAGTGGGAGTTGCAGCAGAGAAAGTTTAATAATAGTGGGGCAGCCAAATGAGGAGATGGGAGGAAACTTGAAATCTATCTCCCTGAGAGCTCTGGGGATGGGATATTAAGGGATCTGAACAGGTGATGGGTTAAAGTGTGGGGACTGCTGATTTGTTGAGAAGTGAGGGATGAGTTAGCAAGGAGGCAGAAACTGCATTCTAGAGCTGAATTGATACCTCAGCAGGGATCTTCAGACTGGATGGCATCCTTTGGAATGCAGCATCTGGAAAGTGTCTCAGAAATGGAAAACGTGAGGTTTCTTAACTTTAAAGATGTAATTTACAAACTTTAGAACCTTGTGACAGAAGCTACATGACTTTTAAGCTGTAAGCAGCTCTAAGGAAGTGGGCTATATGGCAAGTTGGTTAATCCTTGGCTCTGCTTTTACTCAAAGCTTGTGCTTTTGTTAAAAATCAATCTATTTAGTTTATTAATTTTATAAGAATGATTTTAGAACCATCCTTAAAACATCATTGACATATGCCCTTTGTCCTTTTTAACCTTTTATTCATTCTGTTGACTGGACTGTGGCATGATGGCTGGAGCTGGAGCAGTCATCTCAGACCATGAGGTAATCTTTGAGAGGCTGTCCATAGCAGAGCAACAAAATGGAAGGAGCCTGGGTCACTAAGGACTTCATGGAGCAGCACCACCATAACAGCCCTGGACTACTTGCTTTGGGATTACTACTTGACAGAGAAACATATTTTTTCTCCTTAAGCCACTTTTATTTGGGGTCCTATTACCAGCTTAATTCTAACTGATAGACTGCTGTGGTCAAGGTAGCCTCCTTCATATTTACTTTTTCTCTCTCTCTCTCTCTTTCTTTCTTTCTTTCTATCTATTTCAGTTGGAGTTCACTCTGTCATCCAGGCAGGAGTGCGGTGGCATACCCCCAGTCACTGTAGCCTCAACCTGCTAGGCTCAGGTGATCCTTCCGCTTCAGCCTTCCAAGTATCTGGTACTACAGGCATGCCTAGCTAATTTTTAAATTTATTGTAGAGATGAGGTCTCACCAAGTTTCCCAAGTTGGTGTCAAACTTGTGGGCTCAGGCAATTCTCTCATCTTGACTTCCCAAAGTGCTGGGATTATAGACATGAACCACTGCACCCAACCTATATTTTCTTTTTTAAAGTACTTACCAATACCTGAAATTACCCTATATATTTGTTTATGTTTTTATTATCTGTTTTCCTACCTCTGGATACAAACTTCTTGAGGCCAGGGATTATCTTTTATGTTCAGTTGTGTCCCTACCCCTAGAAGAGTGCCTGGCACAGTATGGGTGCTTAGTAGATACCTGTGGAACTAGTTGGTGAATGCACGCCTACTATGTGCCATGGAGGAGAGATACAAAGACGATGAATACATGATGATAACAGGGAGTTATCCACCCCCTTATTTTCCTGAGTCCATTCTCTGAGAAGTTCACTGTCCAATGGGAATGATCTGGTTAGAAGTGGCAGTCACCCTGATTGAATTCATCTAGGACAGTGGTTCTTAATGGAGGGCAGTTTTGTCTCCCAGGGGACATATGCAAATGTCTAGACACATTTTTGGTTGTTACCAGTGGGAGATGCTAAAATCACCCTCACAGAGTTAATAGACTTACAAACCAGGCTTTAGGCAGAATTGCAGTCAGGCGTTGACCAGGGTGCATGGATGCACTTCAACCTTTCCCCTGCAGCAGCTGATAGAGAGTCAAATAGCACGCTGACCACCTGCTCCCTCTTTGTTCCTATAGATAGAATCTCTGACATTGGACCTTTTTTTTTGTTGTTGTTGTTTTTGTTTTTTGTTTTTTTGAGTTGGAGTCTCACTCTGTCGCCCATACTGGAGTGCAGTGGCCAATCCCGGCCACCACAGCCTCACCTGCTGGGCTCTGGCGATCCTTCTGCCTCAGCCTTCCGAGTAGCTGGAATTACAGGCACGAGCTACCACGCCCGGCTAATTTTTGACTTATTGTAGAGATGAGGTCTCACCAAGTTGCCCAGGCGGGTCTTGAACCCCCGGGCTCAGGTTGGACCTTTTAACCCAAGAATTGCTTAAGATGTTTTTCAGAGCCTGAATTCCAACAGAACAGCTGACACCCACCAGTCTGAAGACCACCACCAAAGAACCAACTCAGCACAGGAATGTGGTCTCATCTCCCTGCCTCATGACTTCATCCCTCACTTCTCAACCAAACAGTGATCCCCACACTTTAGTCTATCACCTGTTCAGACCTCTTAAAAATCCCATCCCCAAACCTCTGGGGGAGGTGGATTTGAGGTTTCCTCATGTTTCCTCATTTGGCTGCCCTACAATTATTAAACTCTTTCTCTGCTGCAACTCCCACATTTTGGTGTCTTGGTTCTCTAACTGTGCAATGGGCCATTGAACCCAGTTTTCCCACGACAATGCTACATCTAGTGAATAGAGCCCAGGGATGCTACTAACCATCTTACCATGCATAGAATAGGTCCCCCATGACAAGGAGTTATCCGGCCCCAAATGTCAGTAGTGCCAAGGCTGAGAATCCTTGACCTAGCACTTAAATTGGTCAGGGAGGAAGTTGTTGGATCTGCACAATAATAGACACCATGGAGTGTGGAGACACATGTGATGTGGCCTCTTTGGTGTTATGAGTGACAGTATGGGGTTAAGTCACAAGTAGAGGTCAGCTAAGCTGCCAGATTCTATAAAATTCTCCACCGAGAGGCCAATACAAACCATCAACCTTATTGACTTGTCACAAGGCCCCCATTTTGAGAATAATGTGAACCAAGGCAGGTAAAATCATACCCAAGACTCCAGAAACCAGGCCAAGGAAGCTTTTTGAATGAGCTTCACCATCATCTTTACTATAAAAAACTCCAGTAAGAATTTTCACTCTCCCCATTTTCATCTGGAAGCTTGAGAGAACTCTGAGGGTCTACTGCTCACTACTGTAATACATCTCTTTGCTATTTCTCTTTGAATGAAATAAGTATATCTACATTCATGGCCTTCCTGGAAAATGTAATTTTCTCTTACAGGTAAACAAATGATGATGAGGGAAGTCTAGGAGATGGAAGATTATGGAGGTAATAGCTTCTGGGCCACCTCATGTTCTAATTATTTTTTTCCCCCCTCAGCTTTTCAATCTATCAGACACTGATGTGCTAAGTGACCTTGGGCAGAGTGCTTAATCTCCCTGAGCGCTAGTTTCCTCATCTGCAAACCCAAAGGATTGGATCAGGCCGGGGCTTAGTGGTCTTCCAACTCTAAACAACCATAATGATGATTCATCTATTACCTGCTACCATCAGGTAATTGGTGGCAATGAACACCTAGGTTTAAAGAAACAAATTTGAAAAGACAGGAAAGGCTTCTTGATTCCTAGGATCAATGACCCCTCCACCCCCTTATTTTCAAAAACAAAACATCAGCACTCATCTTTAGAATAGTATTTCCCAAAGTATGTTTCTTAGAACATAGCCCCTTAAGATATTAAAATGGGACTCTGCATCAGAAAAGTTGGAACACATACCAGAATACCAGTAAGTCATTTTAACTTTTTATAAACCCAGTGTTTCTCACTTATTTGACCAGATAACCCATTTTTCATTGGATATTTATTAACAGAACTAGTATTGCTTGCAGCTCACTTTTGGAGAATCTGCCTTTTTTGTTTGTTTGTTTTGTTTTTCCGTTTTTTGTTTGTTTGTTTTGTTTTTGTTTTTTGAGTCATAGTCTCACTCTGTTGCCCAGGCTGGAGTGCAGTGGCACGCTCATGGCCACCGCAGCCTCAACCTCCTGGGCTCAGGTGACCCTTCCACCTCAGCCTTCCAAGTAGCTGGAACCACAGCCACGCACCACCTCACCCAGCTGATTTTTAAATTTATTGTAGAGACGAGGTCTCGCCAAGTTGCCCAGGCTGGTCTTGAACCCCAGGGCTCAGGCAGTCCTCTTGCCTCCGCCTAAGAGGTAGACATGCTTTACAACATCTCTGGCCCTCTATAGACATGTGGGAATTACCCATACACCTGCTATCAGGCAACAACAATGTATTTGGCATACTATTAATAAAAATCCATCTATTGACCTCATTTTATAGTTACATAGCCTTTGATGCAAAAAGAGAGCCATTTAAACTTGTGCCTCTTTGCTGAATTTACGCCATAATTCCCGTTCACTAAGTGCCTCTGTTATAGGGCTGGCAAATAGGTTTTTTTTTTTCTCATGACAACTTTGATCAATGAGTAGAGTAGTCGCTGCCTGGAGCACTGTGTTTAAAAAGATGATAAGACCATCAGTAGGCTTAGAGGGAAAATATGCTGTGACTGATTCCTAATGTCTGTCATGGGTGTAGTGCTGTGACTGATTGGTGATGTCTGGGTATCACAACTGGAAGGCATAAAATGCTAGTACGTTTCCTCACAGAAATCAGAGGCTTCTTCCTAACTGCCCACATTGGTTTGGTTGGGGAATTAAGGCAATATATTTAAGTGCCAAAATGAGTGGTTCACATAATTCTACAGTGTCAGAGAAAGGACAGTGCCAGATAAGTTGAACCTCGGCGAGTAAGAAGGTTAGTAGACACTGTGAGATAATTCTATTTTTTAAAAAATTATTTTATTTTAGAGTTGTGGGGTACAAGTCAGGATTGTGGACATAAGTGGTTTAGGTATTGGTGAAGTTTTGGGCCTCCCATTGGACCTCACTTCACCCAGACTAGGATCAGGCACTCTTACTGATGTTATGTGCACGACCCCTTCCGCCTGGCAGTGTCCTGCTACTGCCAATCCCTTTTTTGTAGTATTCTGACAAGTGTTCAGGGTTTACTTATGAGTGAGAGCATATGGTACTCAGTTCTTTGTTTCTGTGATAGATCACTGAGTATAATAGACTCTAAATTCATCCAAGTTGCTGTGAAGTTCATAATTTTGTCCTTCTTTATGGTTGCATAATATTCTATCGTGTATATATACCACATTTTTTTAATCCAGTCTACTTTCAATGGGCAGCACAGTTGGTTCCATGTTTTTGCTACTGTGAATAGTACTGCAGAGATAATTCTCAATGGAGACTGCTGGTGAACTGCCAATGCCCCAAGACTGCTTGTGTCTCTTGAGGTGCCCAGACAGCGTATCTGCATCCTTTAGATGGATCCATTCTATATATATGAAGGAGGACCCAAAAAACCCCAGAATTTATTTATAAGAAATTGTGTATTTATTCTTACATGTTTAAACTTCAGTCACCCTCAAAGTACTCTCTGATTGATGCAGTACACTTATTGAGACACTTTTCCACTGCTCAAAACAGTTTTTGAATTCGTCCATTTTGATACATTTTGGGGCTTCTGCCATTTTTTGTTTCACCTCTTCCACATCTCTGAGAACTTTTTTTCATCTGGGGAAACAAAAAAAGTCACTCGGGGCAAGATGCAGTGATTAGGGAGGGTGGGGCACAGGGGTCATGCCGTTTTTGATCAGAAACTGCTGAACATTCAGTGCAGTGTGGGCAGGTGTGCTCGTAAATAACCCATCATGAAGTGGGCAAACATGTTGAAAGAATCTCAAAAAATTTAAAAAATTCATTGAAGCCAAACGTAGCTTCTCACAACAATGCTAGCTGGTACACTGATGCCGATGGGTTCTTAGAACACTTACCTGTACTACTGATTTCTGTGAGGAAGCCTGTACTACAAAGGACTCGCCTTCAAAAAATTAATTCCAGTTTTTTTGGGGTCCCCCTAATAGACACACACACATATGCATACACACATATTTTTGAGACTACGTCTTTCTATGTTGTCCAGGTTGGTCTTGAACTTCTGGGCTGAAATAATCCTCCTACCTCAGCCTCCCAAAGAGCTGGAATTACAGGTGTGAGTCACCACAACCAGCCTAAGATTCATTCTTATCCTTTATCTAGCACAATGCTGTCCAATGGAGATATAATTAGACCTACATAGATAAGTTTAAATTTTCTAGTAGTTACATTTAAGAAAATAAAGGGAAACAGGTGAAATTAATTTTAACAATATATTTTATCCCAATATGTCCAAAATGTTATGACTTCATATCATGAATATAAAATTGTTAATGAGCTATTTTGCACTCTGTTTTTGATTTTTAAAAAAATCTTTGAAAGCTAGTGTATATTTTACTTACAACATGTACAAATTAGCCATATTTCAAGTGCTTAGTAGCCATGAGTGTTTAGTGGCTACTGTACAAAACTACTACTCTTGTTTATATGTTCTTTTTTCCAAAAAGTTTGAATAAGGCTGGATCCATCTATAATCCCAGTGCTTTGGGAGGCCGAGGCAGGAGGATTTCTAGAGGCCAGAAGTTCAAGACCAGCCAGGGCAGTCTTTAAAAAAAAAATTACTCAGGTATGGTGGCTCTTGGCTATAGTCCCAGCTACTTGGAAGGCTGAGGCAGGAGAATTACTGGAGACCAGGAGATTGAGGCCACAGTGAGCTAAGATCATACCTCTGTATGCCAGCCTGAGCAACAGAGTGAGACCCTGCCTTTAAAAATAAAAATAAAAAATGGCAAAAAACCTCCAAAAGTTTGAATACAATCAGTTAGATTTCAGGCGTTTGCACAAATTCTATTCAAATGGACATTGCTGTTGCTAACAATATTTTTAATCTAAAAATTATTTCTATAAATGTCTCATATGAAAATTGTATTGGCTGGGCTTGGTGGCTCAGCCTGTAATCCCGCACGTTGGGAGGCCGAGGCGAGTGGATTGCCTAAGCCCGCGGGTTGGAGACCCCCTGGGCAACTTGGCGAGACCTCATCTCTACAATAAATCAAAAAAATTAGCCGGGCGTGGTAGCACGCGCCTGTAGTTCCAGCTACTCCGAAGGCTGAGGCGGAAGGATCGCCGGAGCCCAGCAGGTCGAGGCCGCGGTGGCCGGGAGCGGCCACTGCACTCCAGTCCGGGCGACAGTGAGACTCCAACTAAAAAAAAAAAAAAAAAGAAAAAGAAAAGAAAAAGAAAAATGTATTGATTCATTTACAAATAATTAAATCATGTTTTATTTATTTTTATTTTTATTTTTATTCTTTTGAGTTGGAGTCTCACTCCGTCACCCAGACTGGAGTGCAGTGGCTGCTCCCGGCCACCGCGGCCTCGACCTGCTGGGCTCCGGCGATCCTTCCGCCTCAGTCTTCCGAGTAGCTGGAACTACAGGCGCGTGCTACCAGGCAGGGCTAATTTTTGATTTATTGTAGAGATGAGGTCTCGCCAAGTTGCCCCGGCGGATCTCGAACCTGCGGGGTGAGGCAGTTCACTTACCTCGGCCTCCCAAAGCGCGGGATTACAGGCTGAGCCACTGAGCCCGGCCGCTGTAATTTTTTTTTTTTTTATGTAATAGAGATGAGGTATTGCTATGTTGCCTGGGCCAGTCTTGAACTCTTGGGTTCAAGTCATCTTCCCACCTCAGCCTCCCAAAGTGCTAGGATTACAGGGGTGAGCCACCCACCACCATCCATCTCCAGAACACTGTCATCATCTCAAACTGAAACTCTGTCCCCATGAAACACTAACTCTCATGTTCCCCCACCTCCAGTCCCTAGGAGCCACCATTCTACTTCATTTCTGTGAATTTGACTATTCTAAGTATCTCATATGAGCGGAATCATACAGTATTTGTCCTTTAGTGACTAGCCTATTTTACTTAGCACAATGTCTTCAGGGTTTATTCATGTAATAGCATGTATTAGAATTTCTTCCCTTTCTTATTCCTAAAGCTGAATGATATTTATTTTTTAAAAACATTTTAAGCTAAATTTATTTAAAATATACAAATTTAACTTTACTTCCTCATTTTCACTTAAAACTTGATTTTGTAAAACAAAAATTTTTAAGAGTTCTGTCAAGGCTGGACTCGGTGCCTCAGCCTATAATCCCAGTACTTTGGGAGGCTGGGACAAGTGGATTGCCTGAGCCCGCGAGTTCGAGACCCACCCAGGCAATTTGACGAGACCTCATCTCTACAATAAATCAAAAATTAGCTGAGCATGGTTGCGCATGCCTGTAGTTCCAGCTCCTTGGAAGGCTGAGTCAGGAGGATCGCCGGAGCCCAGCAGGTCAAGGCTGTGGTGGCTGGGAGCATGCCACTGCACTCCAGTCTGGGCGACACAGTGAGACACCAACTAAAAAAAAAAAAAAAAAAAGTTCTATCAAAATTCATCAAGGAATTAAAGCCTTCTGCCCATAGCCATGTAACTGAACCATCTGGAAGTGGCTCCTACAGCTCCAGTGAAGTTTTCAGATGACAGTAGCCCCAGCCAACAACTTGACTTGACCCTGAGCCAGAACCCATGAGCTAAGCTGCCTTTAAATTTCTGA
>CAUYQG010019847.1:0-10084 GCA_963574415.1 Tarsius wallacei | reverse complement strand
AAACAAGAACCACAAGATTATATCATTAGATGCAGAAAAAGTTTTGATCAAAAATCCAGCATCCCTTCTTGATAAAAACCATCAAACACCTAGGTATAGAAGGAACATACCTCAAAATAGTATGAGCCTTCTACAAGAAACCCACAGCCAACATATTGCTAAACAAACAGAAATTGGAACCTGAAACATGGAACAAGACAAGGATGCCCACTCTCACCCCTCTTGTTCAATATTGTGTTGGAAGTCCTAGCTAGGGCAATTAGAAAAGAGAAGGAAATCAGGGATATTCAAATAGGAAACAGGAAGTCAAGTTTATCCCTCTTTGCTGATGATATGATCCTATACCTTGAAAACCCAAGAGAATCTGTCAAAAACCTTCTTGCACTGATAAAGGACTTTGGCAAAGTCTCCAGGTACAAAATAAATGTGCAAAAGACAGTTGCATTCTTTACACCAGCAACAAGCAGACAGAGAACTAAATAAAAGGCACAATCTCATTCACAATAGTCACACAAAAATGAAATATCTTGGCATCTTCCTATCCATGAGCATGGAATATTTTTCCATTTGTTTGTGTCTTCATGGATTTCTTTGAGTAGTGGTGTGTAGTTCTCATTGTAAAGGTCTTTCGCTTCTCTGGTTCAACATTTGCAAGACCATAAATGTCATTAAATACATCAACAGATGTAAAAATAAGAACCACAAGATTATTTCATTAGATGCAGAAAAAGTTTTGATCAAAAATCCAGCATCCCTTTTTGATACAAACCATCAAACCCTTAGGTATAGAAGGAACATACCTCAAAATAGTAAGTGCCATTTATGATAAACCCACAGCTAACACATTGCTCAATGGAGAGAAACTGGAAGCATTTCCTCTGAAAACTGGAATAAGACAAGGCTGCCCACTCTCACCCCTCTTGTTCAACATTGTGTTGGAAATCCTAGCTAGGGCAATTAGAAAAGAGAAGAAAATCAGGGGTGTCCAAATACGAAAAAGGAAGTCAAGTTATTCCTCCTTGCTGATGATAGGATCCTATACCTTGAAAATCCAAGTGAATCTGTCAAAAACCTGCTTGCACTGATAAAAGTCTCCAGGTACAAAATAAATGTGCAAAAGACAGTTGGATTCCTTAGACCAACAACAAGCAGACAGAACTAAATAAAAGGCACATTCTCATTCACAATAGCAACCCAAAAATAAAATATCTTGGCATCTTCCTAACCAGAGAAGCGAAAGACCTTTACAATGAGAACTACACACCACTACTCAAAGAAATCCATGAAGACACAAACAAATGGAAAAATATTCCATGCTCATGGATAGGAAGAATCAACATTGTTAAGATGTCCATCCTACCAAAGGCAATCTACAAATTCAACGCAATACCCATTAAGTTACCAACACTATTCTTCTCAGACCTGGAAATGACAATACAGAAATTCATATGGAAATATAAATGACCACAAATAGCCAAAACAATCCTTAACAAAAGAAACAAAGCAGGAGTTATCACACTTCCAGATTTCAAACTTTACTATAAGACTATAGTAATCAAAACAGCCTGGTTTTGTTACAAGAATATACATATAGACCAATGGAACAGGATAGAGATTCTGGAAGCAAAGCCTCAATTTCTCAACCAACTCATCTTTTACAAAGCCTCCTCAACAACCACTGAGGAAAGGAGAACCTATTCAGTAAATGGTGCTGGGAAAACTGGCTAGTCACATGCAGAAGATTGAAACAGGACCCTTACTCCTCACCATACACAAAAATTAACTCTAAATGGATCAAAGACCTAAACGTAATACCTCAAATTATAAGAATCTTAGAAAATGCAAGAGACACCCTTATGGAAATTGAAACTGGCAACCAATTCCTGATCAAAATCCTAAGTGTCCATACCATGAGAAATAAGATAGACAAGTGGGACCTCATCAAACTGGCGAGCTTCTGCAAAGCAGAAGAAACCATCAAGAGAAGGGAGACAGTCCACAGAATGAGAAAAAAAATATTTGCCAACTGTATATCTGACAAAGGCCTAGCATCTAGGATCTACAAGGAACTCAAATGCGCTGAAAGGAAAAAAACCAACAACCTCATTAAAAAGTGGGCAAAAGACATGAATAGACACTTCTCAAAAGAAGATATATGGGCCGCCAACAGACACATGAAAAAGTGCTCAACCTCAGCCATCATCAGAGAAATGCAAATCAAAACCACATTGAGATACCACCTAACCCCGTAAGAATGGCCATCATTAATAAAAACAAACAACAACAGATGCTGGCAAGGATGTGGAGGATAAGGAATGCTTCTACACTAATGGTGGGAACACAAACTAGTGCAACCTCCTTGGAAGACAGTGTGGCGATTTCTGAAAGAACTAGAAACTGACCTTCCATATGACCCAGAAATGCCCCTATTGGGAATATGCCTGGAGGAACTCAAATCATTCTACCACAAAGATACCTGCACACACATTTGTTGAGGCTATATTCACAATAGCAAAAACATGGAACCATGCTGCCCATTGAAACTGGACTGGATTTAAAAAAAATGTGGTACATATATACAATGGAATATTATGCAGCCTTAAAGATGGACTTTGCAGCAATTTGGATGGATTTAGAGTCTATCTTACTCAGTAATCTATCGCAGAAACAAAGAATAGAGTACCATATGTTCTCACTCATAAGCAGAACTTGAGCAATTATCATAATATTATAAGAAAGGGATTGGCAGTGGTGGAAAACTTCCAGGGGAGGGGGGAACTGGGATTGGCAGTTGAAGGAAACTGCAGGGGAGGGAAGAGCACACCTCATCAACAAGGGTACTGGCATAATGAATATTTGTATACCTAACCCTAAATTGTATCCCACATCTTAAAAATAAAAATAAAATAAAATAAAAATAAAAATGAGACTCAGAAGGGTCAAACTAACTGTCAAAAGCAGTTTTAGGTATACAAAAAAAAAATGAGAGAAAAATACAGATAACCTATCTTATTCCAAGTATTTCCATTTAACATCTTGCATTAGTGTGGTACTTTTATTATAATTGATGAGCTAAGGTCTTCTTCTGTTCTGTCACCCAGGCTGGAGTACAGCGGCATGATCATAACTCACAGGAGCTTTGAACTCCTGAGCTCAAGCCATCCCACTTCAGCCTCTCCTAAGCTGTTAGGACCACAGATGTGTGTCACAATGCCTGGTTAATTTTTTAAATTTTATGTAGAGGTAGGATTTCACTATGTTGTCCAACCTGGTCTCAAACTCCTGGCCTCAAATGATCTTCCCACCTCAGCCTCCTGAAGTGGTGGGATTACAGGCATGAACCATTATGCCTGGCCTGATACAGTATTATCAACTAAACAGCATTATTTACAATGGGGATCACTCTTAGTGTTGTGCATTTTATGGCTTTTAACAGATGTATAATGATATTTAATGACATTTACCCAACATTACATTATCAATTAGAATAGTTTTACCCTAAAATTCTCTGAGCACCACTTCTTCATCCCCCTTTCTCTCTCTCTGAACACTTGGCTACCGCTGGTCTTTTTACTATCTCTGTAGGAACTACCAAACTGTCTTTCCAAGTGGCTGTCCCATTTTGCGCTCTCACCAGCAACGATTGAGGTTTCCTATTGCTGTACATTTACACCAGCATTTGGTGTTGTCAGTGTTTTGGATTTTAGCCTTTCTATAGCTGTGTAGTGGCATCATTGTGTTTTAATTTGGAATTCTCTAATCAAATGATGTCGAGACTCTTTTCATAAACTTACTTTTCTCTTTTTTTTTTACTTTTAATTTTTTTATTTTAAAGATGTGGGGTACAATTCAGTGTAGGAATACAAATGTTCATTATGCAGATACCCTTGTTGATGAGGTATGCTCCCACTTCCCCAGGCAGATTCCTCTACTGCCAATCCCACGTCCAGTCCCCACTTCGGCAGCTTCCCACTACAGCCAATCCTTTTCTTATAGTATTATGCTAATTGTTCAATGTCCGCTTAGGAGTGAGAACATGTGATAATCAGTTTTTTGTTTCTGTGATAGATCACTCAGTATAGTAGACTCTAAGTCTATCCAGATTGTCGTGAAGTTCATGATTTTGTTCTTCTTTATGGCTTCGTAATATTCCATTGTGTATATGTACCACAATAAACTTACTTTTCCTCTGTATATCTTACTTGGGGAGTTGTAATACCTTTAAGACTTGTACAGACTTTTAAAAGTTGGAGTTGTTTACTGGATGTTGAATTTTAACTATCATGCATGGTTTTTGAAATATAATCTGATGTAATTATTATCCCTTCTTCCCTATAAATAAAAGGTTTATTTCCTCTGACTTCTTTTAAGATTTTTCCTTTTGTCTTTTATTTTCTGCAGTTTGAGTCTGATACGTTTAGGTGCCCCCTCCCCCTTTTTTGATAATTATACTGCTTGATTCTCTGAGATTCCTGATTGGGGGTTCATAATTAATTTGGGGAATATTTTCAGTCATTATTACTTCAAATATTTCTTATTTTCTTTTGCCTATTTCTTATCTTTCTTGTATGCCCATTATGCATATATTATGCCTTTTATAAATGTTCTACAGTTCATGATATTATTTAAAAATTATTTTTCTCTTTGCATTTCAGTTTTGGAGGCTTCTATAGGCATTTCTTTAAGTTCATGTTTCTTTTCTTAGCCATGTTGGGTCTATTGATGAGTCCAGCAATAAATAAATCTTCACTTCTTTTAGTTTTCTTTTTTCCTTTGGCATTTCTTTTTTATTTCATCTCAAAGTTTTTATCTCTCTTCTTATATTTTACATCTATTATTTTATGTTGTACACTTTTAAAAGTTATACCCTTGGAATATTAACCATAATTGTTTAAAATTCCTAGACTGACAATAATATCTCTACCATATCAGAATCTAGTTCTGATTCTTGCTTTCGTATTATTTAATGCTGTGTCTTTTGCCTTTTAGTACTCATTGTAATTTTTGAAAAGCAGAACAGCATGTACTGTATATGAAGAACTGAGGTTTTATGTTATTCTGGCTATGTGCTAGACTTTGTTTACTCTTTTCTAGGTGTCTAAAATTTCCTCTGGCATCTTTATGTTTGTCTCCCCAGTTATTTTTCGGGTTCTTTAAAAACTTCTTAGGCCAGACTCGGTGGCTCAGCCTGTAATCCCAGCACTTTGGGAGGCCGTGGCGAGATTGCCTGAGCCTACGGGTTCGAGACCAGCCTGGCCAATTTAGAGAGTCTTTGTCTCTATAATAAAATAAAAAGTAGCCGGGCATGGTAGCGCGTGTCTGTAGTTCCCGCTACTTGGAAGGCGGAGGCGGAAGTTTCCTCGGATCCCAGAAGGTCGACGCTGGGGTGGTCATGAGCGTGCGTGCCACTGCACCCCAGCCTGGGTGAAAGAGTAAGACTCTAACTAAAAATAAACAAATAAATAATAAAAACTTCTTAATCAACACATGAGATATGTATTTCTTTCATTTTTTATTGACTTGCTAAATACAGGAACCATATTCATGTGGCATAAGGTGTAGGAGGAAGAGATAGCCTTAAGATTAAGTTTCAGTCTTTTAGGAAGCTTGTTTCTCTGGACCCTGACTTTCACAAGCGCTTCTTAGTTTGTTCCCCCCAAACATGTAATAGGAAGGCTGGAGTAGGCTGAAGTTCAATAGTTTTCTTCCTCAAGATTAGATGGTCTCTGGTAAAATCCCAGATGATTAAGGGTCTGGTGAGATATGGTGAGATAGTTTTCTTTATTTTTCTCTATCTATCTATCTATCTATCTATCTATCTATCTATCTATCTATCTACCTATCTATCATCTATTTATGGGCAGATCTTGTTACAAAGAACAGAGTGCTCTGGAAATATTTAAAACTGCTGGAAGCACTAGAGGATTTATCTTCCTCTTTTTACTGTAAAAATCTGTTAGGCTCCCGAAGGTAAAGCTCACAAAATTGTGGAGGTTTTCCTGACTGGCACCTCTCAAAATTGAAACTCTCAAAATCATCCATACTGGCCACTCAGCAAGTAATCAATTGGAGTTTAGATTTTATCGATATGAGTTCCCATGGAGGTTTCTGTATTGAGGTTTGTGCTCTGGCAAGTTCTAATTCTTCATATCTGCCTGTCCATGTCTCACATTTTAGTGTAACTGTGTTTTTGTTTTTTTTTTGTATGTGTGTAATCTCGGTTCTCTCATGGATCTAAAATTGATTATTTTTAGTTTTTCAGCAATTTTTTTTTATTTTTAAAAATGACCATTTCTAAATTCCTTCTATGCTTGGCCCAAAAGTGGAACTGAAATACAATTTTAATAAAAACTATATATCCTGGGTTATAGAAAGCTCAACAAGCCACAAACAGGATAGACACACAAAAAAACCATACTGAAGCAGATTATTATCAAACTGCTAAAAACCAGTGATAAAAAGAAATTCTTAAAAGAGCCAAAAGAAAGGAGGCACAATTTGCACAGATGAACAAAAGTAAAAATAAGCATAAATTTCTTATCAGAAACTACACAAAGTCACAAGACAAGGAAATAATATGTTCAAAGTACTGAAAGAAAAATATGTACTTCAATTTCTATATACAGTGAAAATATGTTTCAAAAATGGCAGGCAAAATAAAGACATTTTCAGACAAACAAAAGCTGAGGGTATTTTTAACTTATAAATGTGTACTTTAAAATGTTAAAAGAAGATCTCTAGGCAGAAGGGACATCGATCTCCAGATAGATGTTTGAACACACACAAATAAAGTGCTCTAGAAATGATTAATATGTGTAGAGATAGGAAAGCTTTTTCTCCATTTCTCAAGAAATAAAATGATTAAAGCATGCAATAATTCTTTATTGTTATGTTTATAAAACAAAATGAATTAAAATATATGACAAAAAATCATTAACAACATGAGTAAGGAAATAAAAGAATAATGTTACAAAGGTCATACATTATATGTGAAGTGGTATCATTTGAAGGTATATCGTGATAAGTTAAAGATGTATATCATGAATTCTAGAGAAAAAGATAAAAACTCTAACTCATATAGCTAGTAAGCCAATAGTTTATACCAAATGGAATACAACTGCTTTTCAACTCACAATAGGGTTACAGCTCGACAAATTCATTGTAAGTTGAAAATATAATAAGTCCTTGAACCAGTACTAAGCCCTTTTGATTATTGTAGTCTCATAATAAAGTTTAAAGTCTGGAAGTGTGATACTTCCTGCTTAGTTTTTTTTGCTGGGGATTGTTTTGGCTATTCGTGGTCGTTTATGTTTCCATATGAATTTCTGTATTACTATTTCCAGGTCAGAGAAGAATAATGCTGGTAATTTAATGAGTATTTCATTAAATCTGTTGATTGCCTTGGGTAAGAGGAATATCAGGCATATAGACCAATGTAACAAGATAAAGATTCCAGAAGCAAAACCTCAGTTTCTCAACCAACACATTTTTGACAAAGATGCATCTTTGACAACAGGCAGAGGATTAACACAAGAGCCTTACCTATCACCACACACAAAAGTCAACTCTCAATGGACCAAGGATCTAAATGTAAAACCTCAAACTAATTTCTGATTAAAACCCCAATACCCATGCTATAACAGAAAAGATAGACAAGTGGGACCACATCAAACTGAAAGCTTCTGCAAAGCCAAAGAAATCATCAAGAGATTGGAGAAGCATCCCACAGAACGGGAACAAATATTTGTCAACTGTATATCTGACGAAGGTCTAAAATCCAAGATCCACAAGGATCTCAAAAGTGCTGAAAAGAAAAAAAAAAGCCATATTAAGAAGTGGGCAAGAGATATGAATAGACACTTCTCAAAAGAAGATATAAGAGAAGCCAACAGATACATGAAAAAATGTTCATCCTCACTAATCATCAAAGAAATGCAAATCAAAACCACACTGAGATACCACCTAACTCCAGTCAGAATGGCCATCATCAATAACTAAAAAAACAACAGATGCTGGAGAGGATGCAGGGAAAAGGAAACATGTCTACACTGTTGGTGAGAGTGTAAAGTAGTACAACCTCTGTGGAAAACAGTATGGTGATTCCTAAAAGATCTTAAACATTGTCCTTCCATATGACCCAGCAATCCCCCTTCTGGGAATATACCTGGAGGAACTCAAATCACTCTATGAAAAAGATACCTGTACGTGAATGTTTACTGCAGCATTATTTACAATAGCAAAAACATGGAATCAACTGTGCTGCCCATCAAAATGGGCTGGATAAAAAAAGTAGTATATATACACAATGGAATATTATACAGTCATAAAAATGGCAAAATTATGAACTTCACAAAAACTTGGATGGATTTAGAGTCTATAATACTCAGTGATCTATCACAGAAACAAAGAGCTGAGTAACACATGTTCTCATTCATAAGTGGACCCTGAATAATTATCATAATACTACAAGAAAGGGATTGGCAGTAGTGGGAAACCGTCAGGGGAAGAAGGGGAAAATACTTCATCAATAAGGGTGACTGATCTCAAACCAAGTGAAGTGGGGACCAAAGCGAGGCTTAAACTTTGCCTGTACAATGACCATTTGTATACCTAACTCTGAATTGTACCCTAACATCTTTGAAATAAAAAAAGAGAATGTCATAAATCAAATATTTATTTGGTACATTGTAGGGTATCAATTGTTTACCCTTGTGGTTGCATGGCTGACTGGGAACTGTGATTTTCTGTTTCTTCTGGGCATCATGACAGGAAAAGATCAAAATTCAAAATTGAAAATATGACTCCTACTGAATATGTATTTCTTTTGCACCCTCATATATTCAAAAAACCATAATTCAAATCATGCAAGTTGGGGACAATCTGTACCAAAAAGATAATAGTTGTAATAGAAAAGATAAATAGAAAATAAGTAGTTAGATGTTAGCATTACATTCAAACATATTAACATTTTCATTAAATATAAAAGACCCAAACTGTTAGAGTGGATAAAGCAGCAAGATCCATCTATTGGCAGTTTACAAGATATTTAAATAAAATTTAAAGACAAGGGTTAAATTTTTTAAAAAAATGTAAAACATATACCATGTCAAGCCTAATAATGATAGAGTTGAAATGGCTATATGAATATTAGAAAAAGCTTGAAAGCAAATACTATATTAGTGCAGATTTGATAGTCAGCCTTTATAATTATAGCCATTCTTGTAAGAAAGTGTATCTCTTTCTAATTTTCTTTTTTTGTAAATTTTATTTACTTTTTAAAAAATTATTGTAAAGATGTGGAGTACAATTCAGGGTTAGGAATACAAAAGTTGATTATGCAGGTAACCTTGTTGATGAGGTATGCCCCTCCCTCCCCTGGCAGTTTCGCTCAGCTGCCAATCCCATATCAGCTCCCCTGACAGTTTCCCACTACTGACAATTCCTTTCTCATAGTATTATGATAATTGTTTAAGGTCCGCATATGAGTGAGAACATATGGTACTCTGTTGTTTGTTTCTATGATGAATCACTGAGTGTGATCGACTCAAAATTCATACAAGTTGCTGCAAAGTCCATATGTTTGTCCTACTTTATGGCTGCATAATATTCCATTGTATATATGTACCACATTTTTTTAATCCAGTCCAGCTTTGTTAGGCAACATGGTTGGCTCCATGTTTTTGCTATTGTGAACAGAGCGGCAACAAACATACATGTGCAGGTATCTTTTGTGTAGAATGATTTGAGTTCCTCTGGGTATATTCCCAATAGGGGAATTGCTGGGTCATATGGAAGGTCAATTTCTAGTTCTTTCAGAAATCACCACACTGTCCTCCAAGGAGGTTGCACTAGTTTGCATTCCCACCAGCAGTGTAGAAGCGTTCCTTTTTCTCCGCATCATCTACCAGCATCTGTTTTATTTATTTGTTTGTTTGTTTGTTTATTATTTAGTTTTTATTTCTCTGCAATCCAACTAGATGTGGAAGGGAATAAGGAAAATATGGAACCCAAAGAATTGTAGCGAGAGCACAAAGATTATAGGGATACTGCGAGCAAATGGGATAGAGGGGGTGCTCTCCTGAGC
>CAUYQG010019846.1:0-18070 GCA_963574415.1 Tarsius wallacei | reverse complement strand
CCGGCGTTCCTTCCGCCTCAGCCTTCCGAGTAGCTGGAACTACAGGCGCGCGCTACCATGCCTGGCTAATTTTTTGATTTATTGTAGAGATGAGGTCTCACCAAGTTGCCCAGGTGGGTCTCGAACCCGCGGGCTCAGGCAGTCTACTCACCTCAGCCTCCCAAGGCATGGGATTACAGGCTGAGCCACTGAGCCGGGCTTGGTTTGCTAGATTTATGATGTCTCCTCAGAAGGGACCTTCAAGTGCAAAGGTTTAATATATCCTATACGTTATCTCCACTGTCACCACGAAACACCAGCTTCAGAATGTTCTTTTCTAGCTTAAGAATTGCAGTGATTTCTGCATTGTCATAATTCTTTTAGGCTGTCTGCATTAGTATTTACTGTTACCTTCTACTAAACACAAACACATAAACAACAGTATGTCCTTTATTGTTTGTATGATGCTTTGAAGTATAGTCATCCCTTGGTATCTGTGGGGGGATTGGTTCCAGGACCCCCTGCAGATACAAAAATCCCTCGCTTGGGGAGGCTGAGGTGAGTGGATTGCCTGAGCCCGCGGGTTTGAGACCCGCCTGGGCAACTTGGCGATACCTCATCTCTACAATAAATCAAAAAAAATCAGCCGGGCATGGTAGCGCGCGCCTGTAGTTCGAGCTACTCGGAAGGCTGAGGCGGAAGGATCGCCAGAGCCCAGCAGGTCAAGGCTGTAGTAGCCGGGAGTGTGCCACCGCACTCCAGTCTGGGCAACAGAGTGAGACTTCAACTCAAACAAACAAACAAACAAATATGTGTATGTGCACAGTACGATAAACTCACAGAGGAGGGAGTTACTCTGTGCTTAAGTTTTCTTTTGGTCAGAACTAGGTTGGGGGTGAGATTGGCAGTTGAGAGAAACTGCTGGGGGAGGGACAGGCATACCTCATCAACAAGGGCATCTGCATAATCAACGTTTATATACCTAACCCTGAATTGTACCCCACATCTTTATAAAAAAAATAACAAACTAGTTTGGAATGGTAAATAAAACCCTCAAGTTCTGTTATTTATGCTAGCTACTGAAAGTTTCACTAATGCTGTTTAAATGTCATTGATAAGTATTAGGTTGAACCTGTTAGTTGCCATTATTGGCAATTTTTTTATGGTCTAACCCTAATAGTATTTTGGTATGATTCTTTTAGAAAAATAAAATGCAATATTGTTATTGTTGCCAATACTGTTTGATACTTGTTGGATAATTGATATTTTGTTAAAACTTTGAAGCTAAACTCAGTGGCTCACACCTGTAATCCACTAGCACTTTGGGAGGTTGAGGTAGGAGGATTGCTTGAGCCCAGAAGTTCAAGACCAGCCTAAGCAACATAGCGATACCTGTTGCTACAAAAAAAATTAATAATAATAATAATACAAAGGTGTAATGATGTGCTCCTGTAGTCCCAGCTACTCAGGAGACTCAGGTGGGAGAATTGCTTGAGCCCAGGAGTTTGAAGCTGTAGTGAGTCATGATTGCGTCACTGTACTCCAGCCTGGGTGACAGAGTGAGACTCCTACTCAAAATAATAATAATAATAATATAATAATAATAGTGACTTATGAATAATAATGAAGACTTTTGAAAATAAGATGGAATGCAGCCTCATTGTACCTTTCTGGGGATAAATGGCTTTACCTGAGTTCTAGATAGCTTTTTTTTTTTTTTTTTGAGTTGCAGTCTCACTCTGTCACCCAGACTGGAGTGCAGTGGCATGCTCCTAGCCACTGCAGCCTCGACCTGCTGGGCTCCGGTGATCCTTCTGTCTCAGCCTTCCAAGTAGCTGGAACTATAGACGCATGCTACCACACCTGGCTAATTTTTTTATTTATTGTAGAGATGAGGTCTTGCCAAGTTGCCCAGGCGGGTCCACTCACCTCAGCCTCCCAAAGCACGGGATTACAGGCTGAGCCACTGAGACTGGCTAGCTTTTCTGTATATTCTTTGACTCACACTTTAATGTTAGGGTGGGTCAGTATTGAGTATTTCTTATCAGAAATTGTTGAGACCAGAAGTATTTTGGATTTCAGGTTTTTGGGTTTTTTTTAGTACTTGTATATATATAATGAGATAACTTGGGAATGAGACCCAAGTCTAATTAGACACAAAATTAATTTGTTTTATATATACCTTATAATCATAGACGGAAGGTAATTTTATAGTCTTTTAAGCAATTTTGCACATGAAACAACGTTTTGACTATGACTTGTCACATGAGGTCAGGTGTAGAATTTTCCACTTGTGGTGTTATGTTGACGCTCAAAAATTTCAGAGTTTGGAGCATTTCAGGTTTTGGATTTTTGTATTAGGGATGCTCAACTCGTACTCCAAACTTTGTAAGCTGTGTATTGGTCATAATGTAGTGATGCATTTGTAAACAAATTTCTTCCTAAATGCAGTTGCATCAGTGTGTTGAAAACTAGGAATCCTTATGTTCTCCTCTGAGCTTTTAGATAGATATTTTTACCTGAGATTTAGGTTTAATGGAACTGCTGCTGTGGATAAATTGCAGGTGGATATATTTACTTTGGAATTTTGACAAAGAGCTAGGAAGCTAGCTTCTAAGAAAAACTGACGAATCATAATTGGATACTTTTTCTAACTGAACAATGAAGAATCTTTCCCTGTTTATAATCATCAGATTTTAGGCAAAACATTTTGGTGTATAGCACAGTGAAAGAATACTAATCAAAAATGGAGGAGAGCTGGGCGTGGTGGCTCACACCTGTGATTCCAGCACTTTGGGAGGCGGAGGTGAGAGGATTGCCTGAGTCCAGGGGTTCAAGACCAGCCCAGGCAACTTGTTGAGACCTTGTCTCTACAATAAATCAAAAAATTAGCCAGGCATGGTGGCATGTGCCTGTAGTTCCAGTTACTTGGAAGTCTGAGGTTAAAGGATCACTGCATTCCAGCCTGAGCAACAGAATGAGACTCCAATTCCAAAAAAAAAAAAAAAAAAATGGAGTAGCTAGATTAAGAGTGACATACATAAAAATATATCAAATTGAGCCGGGCTCGGTGGCTCAGCCTGTAATCCCGCGCCTTTGGGAGGCTGAGGTGAGTGGATTGCCTGAGCCCGCGGGTTCGAGACCTGCCGGGCAAGCAAGACCTCATCTCTACAATAAATCAAAAAATTAGCCGGGCGTGGTAGCGCGCACCTGTAGTTCCAGCTACTTGGAAGGCTGAGGCGGAAGGATCGCCGGAGCCCAGCAGGTCGAGGCTGTGGTGGCCGGGAGCGGCCACTGCACTCCAGTCTGGGTGACAGAGTGAGACTCCAACTCAAAAATAAATACATACATACATACATACATACATACATAAGTAAATCTATCTCTGGGAATCTCCTTTTTTTTTTTTGGAGTTGGGATTACTCTGTCAACCAACCTGGAGTACAGTGGCACACTCACAGCCACCACAGCCTCGATCAGGCAATCCTTTACCTCAGCCTCCCAAGTAGCTGGTACTGCAGGTGTGTACCACCACATCTGGCTAATTTTTATTTATTTATTATAGAGACAAGGTCTCGCCAAGTTGTCCAGGCTAGTCTCGAACCCATGGGCTCAGGCAGTCCTTTCACCTCAGCCTCCCAAAGTGCTGAGATTATAGGCATGAGTCAACACATCCAGCTTGGGAATCTATTTTTCAAAGTTCCCCAGGTAATTATTGGCTGTGTTTGCCAGATAGAGGTGACTTATTTGGCCAACACAATTTTTTCTAATTAAATTTGCTGTCTACATTTAACAATTATGACATTTCCAATAAAAATCTTAATTTCTAGTTTATTTTTAAAAATAGAAAATGTTGGCCAGGTGTGGTGGCTCACACCTGTAATCCCAGGACTTTAGGAGGCGGAGGGGAGAGGATTGCTTGAGCCCAGGATTTGAAACCAACCTATGCAACCTGGTGAGACCTTGTCTCTACCAAAAAAAAAAAAAAAAAATCAAAAAATTAGCTGAGTGTAGCAGCACACACATATAGTTCCAGTTATTGAGAGGCTGAGGAAGAAAAATCGCCTGAGGCCAGGAGGTGAGACTGTGGTAAGTCTTGATCATGCCACTGCACTCTAGCCTGGGCAACAAAATGAGGCCCTGACTTAAAAAAAAATAGAAAAATTTTAAACTCAGCAGCACTGAGCTCACATCCTCACATGACAACCATCCGCTGGGGCTAAGCCATGCTTCATCTTTGGGGGTCCAATCCCTCTCCAGCATGCCACAGACCCCACTGCTTCCTACTGTCTCTCTGATCTGGAGACCAGGAGTCAATTTCATCACTTGGGCTCATACAATTGTTTTGCTTAGAGTAAAGAATTATTTCTCTGTACAAGCCACCCACCGAAACTGTGAAAGGTAGCCAAAGAGGACCTGAAACTTCTTTTGATGAGCCTGATCATCCACTAATATTGTCTATCTGGCCCCTGAGATGCTGAAGTGGATACCATTTCCTATAAATTCTCTGCAAAGCTGTTGGAGATTCAGTAAAACGGAAGTCAAAGTATCTGCCACACTCTGCTTTCCTCTCTGTCACAGTACTCCCCAGAGGCCACGCAGGGGGAAAGGGATAGAGAGGGATATTGGGACCGAGTGGACATTTTAAGGCATCTACAGTGTGTCAGGGTCTGTGTGGCTGGTGGTCTCCATGCCCTCCTTGAGTCAAGTTCCAGAGCTCAGATGGCAAATGTTGACATGTGTGAATGCTACAAAACTCCCTTCCTTTGTCCAAGACAGACATTGCTATTCAATCATGATGCTTTTTGCCTCAGAGCCTTTATGTGGTCTCAAAATCCCTCCCAATACACTTTCAGGTTGGTCATTTGCAAATGATGGAAGTTGGCTCAAAGCAGGGGTTTTGAGAGATTGTTATGCCAGAGTCTCTAGGACCACCCAGTAAAGACCACAAACCTCTGCTCAGATGTGTTTAAAACTGCATAAAGAGCCAGGCACAATGGTTCATGCCTGCAGTCCCAACTACTCAGAAGGCTGCGATGGGAGGATGACTTGAGTTCAAAAGTTCAAGACCAGCCTGGGCAACACAGTGAGATCCTCATCTCAAAATAAATAAATTGTAAAAACAAATTTTTTAACTGTATAAAATACATGAAAATGTCAGCAAAATCAATTGCTTATAAATAAAATGATTACTATATTATTCGTAAAGCAAACAAGATATTATACCATATGTGCTTCTTTATGAGTGCATTCAATAACAAGATTCAGGACAAGGTTTAATAACTACCATAATTCCAAAGTAATAATGAGGTGAATAATATTTCCAGATATCCATGACAACTGTAATAGGAAAATATCTGAGGTCTCTTTGGTGGCAAAGTCACAGATACTTCTCTGCCACCATGTGGTTTGTTGCCAACTTTCACAATCAAGGAGATTGTGCTAAACTCAAGTTTGCATTTAGGGAAGGTAACTGTTTATACATTTTTCCCTGTGCAAGTTTACAGACCACCTGGATTCTATCCCTGAAATCTCTAGATGAAAAAAATCCCTGCTAGAGGAAAACAAACAAGCAGATGACAATAGTGTGTGACTAAGGGCTGCAGTTTGGGGAAGCCATACACAGAGGGGCACTGTCATGGTTTTAAAATATGTCTGCAACTTTTTGAGAAGACAATGGTGCTTCTGAGCTCTGTCTCTCTCTTGTGTGACCCTTACCATTGGAGCCTAGCCACTGTGCTTCAAGGAAGTCCAGGCTGTGTGGGGAGTCCATGTGCAATTAGTTACTCCAGCCAACAGCCTCAGCTGAGATCCTATGTGACACCGGCATCAGCCACCAGAAATGGGAATGTGAAGTTTTGGAAATAACTCCTCTTCAAGCCATGAGCTAACTGCATGTGGAACCTTGAGGAAGAACCACCCTGCAGAGCCCTGCCAGCCCTAGAATCACGAGATGTAGTGATAACAAATGATTGTGGGTAATTTATGCCAAACTAGACGGTAGAACATGGGGCTAAGATTGAAGAATGAGTGTAAGCTGGCCAAGTCTAGGCAGGAAAACACCTCACGCAAATTCACATCAATTGCAGAGAACAATTTCAATAGCCAGTTGCCCTGGATTTCATAGTGTCCAGGTTGCAGATATTCTGACCTATCATCTCCATAAGCCCAAACATGTTCTAGAAATGTAAATATTCCAATGGTCAATTTAGATTTCCCATACCGCTGGACATGGTGGCTCATGCCTATATACTTTAGGAGGCCAAACCCAGGGGTTCAAGACCAGCCTGGGCAACTTGACAAAACCTCATCTCTACAATAAATCAAAAAATTAACCAGGCATGGTGGCGTGTGCCTGTAGTTCCAGCTACTTGGAAGGCCAAGGCAGAAGGATCGCCTGAGCAAGCAGGTCGAGGCTGCAGTGGCCATGAGTATGCCACTGTACTCCAGCCTGGGTGATAGAGTGAGACTTCAACTCACAAATAAAATAAAATAAAATAAATTTCCTGTACTACTTCTGGGTATATAGATTTCTCTTGTCTGATCTTGTACCCCAGTCTTTGGTTTAGAAATGCAGTCATGGTCAAATCATGAAAATGATCTTCCCTAGCCAAGCATAGTGGCTCACACCTGTAATCCCAATACTTTGGGAGGTGGAGGCAAGAGAACTAGATAAGCTCACAGATTCAAGACAAGTGTGGGCAACATGGTGAAACCTCATCTCTATAACAAATCAAAAAATTAAGCAAAGCATGATAGCTCAAGCCTGTAATCCTATTCACTTTGGGGGCAGAGGCGAGAGGATTGCCTGAGCCCACAGGTTCGAGATCCAAACTGGGTAACTGGGTGTGGTGGCACATGCCTGTGCTTCCAGCTACTTGGAAGGCTGAAGTGGAAGGATCACCTGAGTCCAGCAGGTCGAAGGTGCTGTTCCATGAGTGTGCCACTGCGCTTCAGCCTGGGTGACAGAGTGAAACTCTGACTCAAAAAAAAGAAAAGAAAAGAAAAGAAAATGATCGTCCCATCTACATCTGAAGAATCCTAAGCTCCAGTGATCATGAAAGACATAGCCATCATCTCCCCCCTCCCTTCTGCTGTGTAATCAAGCATGAAATTAATGACCAGTTAAAAATAAATAAATATAAGCTGGGCGTGGTAGTTTCTGTAATACCAGCACTTCTGGAGGCTGACGCAGGAGGATGCTTAAGTTCAGGAGTTCTAGCCCAGCCTGGGCAACATAGTGAGACCTCATCTATACAAAAAATACAAAACTGAGCCAGGTGTGGTGTCACATGCATATAGTTCCAGCTACTGGGGAGGCAGAAGGATCACCTGAGCCCAGGAGGTCAAGGTTACAATGAGCCATGATTGTGTCACTGCACTCCAGCCTGGGTGACAGACTGAGACCCTGACTCAAAAACAGAGAGAGAGAGAGATTTAAAAATAAATTTTTTTAAATTAGTGGGGCTTGGTGTCATGTGCCTATAGTCCCAGTTACTCAAAAAGCTGAGGCAGGATTGCTGAGCCCAGGAGCTAGAGGCTGCAGTGAGCTATGACTGTACCACTGAGCTCCAACCTGGATGACAGAATGAGATCCTGTCTCAAAAAAAAGAAAAAGAAGGAAATATTTTGGAAGTACAGAGCACAGGTCTGGAGGAGAATCTCAATATGAGTTAAAGTCCAGTTAGCACAGACGAGGGTTCTGAAAACTATGACCCTCGAGTTACATCTGATTCCCCATGTTTTTGTAAATAAAGTTATGTATTTGCATGCAATGGTTGCTTTTGCATAAGAGAAGCAGAGTTCAGTAGTTAAAACAGAAACCAGCTGTCCCACAAAACCAGATATATCTAACATCAGGCTCTTTATAAAATAAATGTGCCAGCTGGGCATGGTGTCTCAAGCTTGTAATCCCAGCACTTTGGGAGTCTGAGACGAGAGGATTGCCTGAGTCCAGGAGTTCAAGACCAAATTGGGCAACCTGGAGAGACTTCGTCTCCTCAATAGATCAAAATATTAGCTGAATGTGGTCTCACATGCCTATAGCTACAGCTACTTGGATGGCTGAGGAGGAAGGATTACCTGAACCCAGAAGTTTGTGGTTTGGTGGCCCTGAGTGCACCTCTGTACTCCAACTTGGGTAACAGAATGAGATTCAAAAAAAAAAAGACCAGGCACAGTGACTCAAGTCAAGTCTATAGTCCCAGCACTTTGGGAGGCAGAGGCGAGAGGATTGCCTGAGCCCATGGGTTCAAGACCAGCCTGTGCAACTTGGTGAGACCTTGTCTCTACAATAAATAAAATAAAATAAAAAATTAACCAGACATAGTGGCATGCACCTGTAGTTCCAGCTACTTGGAACGGTAAAGGAGAAGAATTGCCTGAGCCCAGCAGGTCGAGGCTGTGGTGGCCATGAGCATGCCACTACACTCCAGCCTGGGTAACAGGGTGAGACTCCGACTCAAAAAAAACCAAAAGAAATCCCCCATCATGGGCCAGGTGCAGTGGCTCACACCTATAATCCTAGCACTTTGGGAGGTTGAAATGGGAGGATCACTTGTCAGAAGTTCAAGACCAACTAGGACAACATAGCAAGACCTTGTCTCCTCAAAAAAAAAAAAAGAAAGAAAGTAATTTCCATCCTGGCAATGTTACTGGTAATGAGCGTTCACCTCTCTTAGTTTCTTCTTTGGGGGGTTAGGTATGTTTCCATTTTGTGACTGATTTGATTGCAGTCAACTCTTGGTAACATTTATACTCTGTAGAGGGAGATTCTCAGTTGAACTGTCAATGTCTTCGGCCTGCTGCAAATCCCAGTACTGTCAAACCAGGACAGAGAATGTGAAAGGCCAGGCACGGTGGCTCAAGCCTGTAATCCCAGCACTTTGGGAGGCGAAGGCGAGAGGAGAGGATTGCCTGAGCCCAGGGGTTTGAGACCAGCCTTGGCAACTTAACGAGACCTCGTCTCTACAATAAATTTAAAAAATTAGCCAGGCATGGTGGTACATGCCTATGGTTCCAGTTACCTGGAAAGCTGAGGCAGAAGGATTGCCAGAGCAAGCAGGTCAAGGCTACGATGGCCATGAGCATGCCACTGCACTCCAGCCTGGACGACAGAGTGAAACTTTGACTCAAAAAAAAAAAAAGAATGTGAAAAGTCTCCAATCCCTCCTTAAACAGCCTGGATCCAGGGGCTTTGATGTCTGAAGGCCTCTGGTGCCAGCCCATCAACAAGTTGCAAGAAAGGAAGATAGGAAATAGAAGCTGGGAAAAGCAATGCACTTTTCCAGAAACTCACAGAAACATCACTAACCCAAGAAGGAGGA
Source organism: Tarsius wallacei (assembly GCA_963574415.1). Classification (NCBI taxonomy): domain Eukaryota; kingdom Metazoa; phylum Chordata; class Mammalia; order Primates; family Tarsiidae; genus Tarsius; species Tarsius wallacei. Next base: position 8,765 of record CAUYQG010019846.1, on the reverse strand, counting down.
ATATCTGATTAAAAACTAGAAGAACCATTTGGAAAAGCAGGAGTCTACCTAAACTTTTCCACCTTGATGAATAACAAAAAAATTTTAAATAATAAGAGTTCCCAGCCGGGCTCGGTGGCTCAGCCTGTAATTCCGCACTTTGGGAGGCTGAGGTGAGTGGATTGCCTGAACCCGCAGGTTCAAGACCCCCCTGAGCAACCTGGCGAGACCTCATCTCTACAATAAATAAAAAAATTAGCCGGGCGTGGTAGCACGCGCCTGTAGTTCCAGCTACTAGGAAGGCTGAGGCGGAAGGATAGTCGGAGCCCAGCAGGTCAAGGCTGCGGTGGCCGACAGCATGCCACTGCACTCCAGTCTGAGTGACAGAGTGAGACTCCAACTAAAAATAATAATAATAATAATAATAATAATAATAATAAGAGTTCCCCTTTATTAAGTGTTTACTATGTGCCAGGCTTCTCTCCAATGGAATAAATTAATGCATAAATTCATCCCAACAGTGTGAAGCAAGCAACCTCAGAGAGGTTAAGTTACACAGTCAAGGCAACACAGCCAGCAAGAGGCAGTGTCGGAATTTGAAGCCAGGCTTCAAGCTACTCTGTGCACTAGAGTGAAGCTTCTAGTACAGTTGGCAACAAGGTAGAAAGTGTCATATGCTTGTCTATCACCCACTTTCAAAACCTCTCCCTACAGCCAGGCACAGTGGCTCACGCCTGTAATCCCAGCACTTTGAGAGGCTGAGGCGGGAGGACTGCTTGAGTCCGGGGGTTCCAGATCAGCCTGGGCAACAAAACTAGAGCTCATTTCTATGAAAAGTAAAAAATAAGCCAGATGTGGTGGTGCATGTCTATAATCCCAGCTACTCAGGAGGCTGAGACAAAAGGATCACAGAGCCCAGGAGGTGGTTGGAGACTGTGATGAGCTGCGATCGTGACACTGTACTCCTGCCTGGGTGACACAGTAAGACCTTGACTCAAAAAACAAATAAGCCAGGCTCAGTGGCTCAGCCTGTAATCCCGCGCTTTGGGAGGCTGAGGTGAGTGGATTGCCTGAGCCCTCAGGTTCGAGACCCGCCTGGGCAACTTGGCGAGACCTCATCTCTACAATAAAAATCAAAAAATCAGCCGGGCGTGGTAGCGCATGCCTGTAATTTCGGCTACTCGGAAGGCTGAGGTGGAAGGATCGCCGGAGCCCAGCAGGTAGACGCTGCCGTGGCCAGGAGGGGCCACTGCACTCCAGTCTGGGCGACAGAGTGAGATTCCAACTCAAAAAAAAAAAAACTGATTGGGCATGGTTGCTCATGCCTGCAATCCCAGTACTTTGGAAGGCTGAGGCAGGAGGATCACTTGGGCCCAGGAGTTCAAGATCAGCCTAGGCAGCATAGTAAAACCTCAATCTCTACAAAAACAACAACAACAACAAAAAACCCCAGTATTTTGGAGGCCGAGGTGGGAGAATCACCTGAGGCCTGGAGTTCAAGCCTAGCCTAGGCAACATAGTGAGATCCCTATCTCTACAAACAAACAAACAAACAAACAAAAAACCTCTGCAATACATGTCTTCTTTCGTTTTCCAACAACCAAATGTTGAAAACCTACTAGCCTGGACTTCAACCCTAGGGTCACAAAAATGAGTGAACACCAACACTATTTAAACACCTACAATTCCATCTACATGACTCATTTAACTTTTGATTTCTACTAGCAAATCTTTGGGTTGCTTTAAGCCATTATCATATGAAGAATCCTCTGTGTAAATGAGTGTTTCCCGGGTTCAAGACCCACAACGGGCAACTTGGCAAGACCTCAGCTCTACAATAAATCAAAAACTAGCCGGGCGTGGTAGTACACGCCTGTAGTTCCTGCTACTTGGAAGGCTAAGGTGGAAGAATCGCCAGAGCCCAGGAGGTCGAGACTGCGGTGGCTGGGAGCGTGCCACTGCACTCCAGTCTGGGCGACGGAGTGAGACTCCAACTCAAAAAACAAAAAAACAAAAATCAAAATCAATGCCAAAAATGCCATGATGGACAAAGTACCAAAGTGTTAAATAAAGACAGGCTCAGAGGAACCCGGAGAAAACACCCGGCACGGAGCCATGGAGAAAAGGTTTCTGAAAGCTTCTGCAGGGAGCCTGCACCTCTGGCCCCTCGGGACGGCAGTTGTGGGGGCTTCCAGAGGTAGAACCTGCTGCAGACACCAAATCTCCATGACATCGTGGCAACAGACGGGAGCAGGACACTGTGATGAGAGGGACATGGCCACCTTACTTCTCAGCTCAACTATGATCTCTGCCAGAGACCTATGTGAGGAGGGATGTCTCAGACCCTCAAGGACAGGCTAGGTATCCCCCTGACTCCATCATCAGTGAGACAGTGCTCTCAGCTAGTGAAGCCAAGACATTTGTATTTGTTCTTGCAACAAAGACAACTGCCCATCCTCTCAGCCAAGCAAGTATCGGACACACAACACCGGGCACCTCCTTCTTCTCCTCAAGGAGTCTTCAGGCAGGAGTAAGAGGGGGGAAACTCATGAGCCCTCCATTGTGAGGCCGCCCCCATGGAGAGCAGAGAGAAGGTCAAGGTCAAGGTCATGGGCTTGAGCTGCTAGGAATGTCAAACCCTCACTTTCCCCTCCTCCTGCTCTTCCCTGTCCCTTTCACTCCCTTATTTTCTCATCTTCCTGGCCCCTTTTATTTTCTTTCTCTCTTTCTTTCATTTTGCCATTGGAACCTCCCAGCCCTCAGGAGTCTCTGGTAGAATTCAGGACTGAGCAAATTCATTACAAAAACGTCTGATAGTTGGGTGTGGTGGCGCACACTGTAGGCCCAGCTACCAGAGAGGCTGAGGCAGGAGGATCACTTGAGCCCAGGAGTTCTGTGCTATAGTGTATGATGATCGCACCTCCAAATAGCCACTGCACTCCAGTCTGGGTAACATAGCAAGATTCTGTAATTTTTTTTAAAATAGTTCTGAGGGCAACCCCTTCAGGTCCCCTCCCACTGTGGGAAGTTTTCTGTCCTCTCAATGAATCCTGCTTTCTCAAAAAATAAATAATAATAATAATAATAATAATAATAATATAAAATGAGTGGGAAACAAAGAGAAAAAACTCAAAATTGGCCAGGCACGGTGGTTCACGCCTGTAATCCCAGCACTTTGGGAGACAGAGGCAAGAGGATTGCCTGATCCCACGGGATCAAGATCAGCCTGGGCAACTTGGTGAGACCTCGTCTCTACAATAAATAAAAACATTAGCCAGGCACGGTGGCGTGTGCCTGTGGTTCCAGCTACTTGGAAGGCTGAGGCAGAAGGGTCACCTGAGCCCAGCAGGTGGAGGCTGTGGTGGCCATGAGCGTGCCACTGTGCTCCAGCCTGGGTGACAGAATGAAACTCCAACTCAAAAAAAAAAAAAAAAAAAACCTCAAAACCGTATATTCAGAATGATCTAGATTAAGTAAAAAGTGTGCTTCTAAAAAAAAAAAAAAAAAACTGGGCCGGGTACGAGGGCTCACCTGTAATCCCAGCAATTTTGGGAGGCCAAGAGAGGAAGATTGCTTGAGCCCAGGAGTTTGAGACCAGCCTAGACAACATAGAGAGACCTCCTCTCTACAAAAATAAAAATAATTAGCCAGGTGTGGTGGCACAAACCTGTAGTTCCAGCTACTTAGGAGGCTGAGGCAGAAGGGTCGCTTGAGCCCAGGAGTTTGAGGCTACAGCAAGCCGTGATGATGCCACTGCACTCCAGCATGTGCGACAGAATGAAATCCTGCCTCAAAAATAATTAATTAAAAAACTGAACCAGGCACAGTGGCCCATACCTGTAATCCCAGGATGTTGGGAGGCCAAGACTGGAGGATCATTTGAGACCATAAGTTCAAGACCAGCCTGAGCAACGTAGTAAAACCCTGTCTCTACAAAAATAAAAACAAAAATATCACAAAATTAGCTAGGTGTGGTGGCACGTGCCTACAGTCCCAGCTACTCAGGAGGCTAGGAGAATTGCTTGAGTCCAGCAGTTTGAGGCTATGGCAAGCTGTGAATTTGCCACTGCATTCCACCTTGGGCGAAAGAGTGAGACCCTGACTAAATAATAATAATTAATTAATTAATTTTAAAAACTAGGCCAAGCACAGTGCCTCACACCTGTAATGCAATACTTTGGGAGGCTGTGGCGGGTGGATTGTTTGACGCCAGGAGTTTGAGATGAGCCTGGGCAATATAGTAAGAACCCATCTCTTAATAAATAAAATACTGGAAGACAATTGATCCTTGTCTTGGAATGTTGGAACCCTGAGAAATAAGCTCTCTTTTCTCTACATTTAGTCTTTTCTCCAAAAAATAAAATATAATTTTTTAAAATGTTTCTGATTAAACTCAGGCTTCAAAATGACTAACTGGAAAAAGATATGTTCTCTTCCTTCCTTCGTAAGAAAATTTACAGATGATATTTCTATGAACATTAGATTAAATCATATGGCCTTTTATTATGACAATTTTAAATTTATGTTCTGCCTCATTTCACAAAAGACTTAAAACAGAAAGTTAGGCATATATTATGGAAATAACGATTTAGCTGAGACTACGCTTTGTTGCCATAATATTCAAAAAGTTTCCTTAAGAATTACATTGTCAGGGGAAGGCACAGGCATTCTAAAGAAGAAATGTGAGATCAGAGGACAGCAAACTTTTTCTGTAAAAAGACAGATAGCCAGCCTAAGGAAAAAAAAAAGGTCACATGTGGTAGCGCACACCTGTAATCTTAGCACTTTGAGAGACTGAAGCAGGAGGATCAGTTGATCCCAGGAGTTTAAGATCAACCTGGGCAACATAGCAAGACCCTGTCTCTATTATAATTTTTTTTAAGATGGATAGCAAATATTTTCTGCTTTTCTGGTTATACAGTCTCTGTCACCATTGCTTAACTCTGACCTTGTATCAAGAAAGCAGCCATAGACATGTAAACCAATGAGTGGCTATGATCATTTGAGGACAGGAGTTCAAGACCAGCCTGGGCCACGTGGCAACATAAAACTTTTTGGATGCTGAAATTTGAATGTCATATAATTTTTACATGTCATGAAATGTTCTTCTTTTAATTTTTTCCAACTGTTTAAAAATGTGGGCATTCTCAGCTCACTGGTTACACTAAAACTGGCAGCAGGCAAGATTTGGTCCACAGGCTGTAATTTACTGATACTGGCTTGAGAGTAACATTTTCCAAAGCTCCTGAGACAAAATCCTTCCTTGAGATGCTAATAGATGTCTCTCAAAAATCAAGATAAAAGGGAGATTCTCACTCCAGGATATTTACTGAGTTTCTATACTAGAGAATTCTTCGAAGTCCTTGTACTAAATGCATGGGAAGTCTCCAGTGATTCCCATATATCATATTAATAATAATAATCACTGATATTATTAGAGGGTGACCTTGTGCCAGGAGCCATGTCTAGCATTTTGCAGGAATTGATGTGTTTATTCTTCACCAGAGTCAAGAATTCATGATATAGCCTGGGCGCAGTGCCTCATACTCATAATCACAGCACTTTGGGAGGCCAAGGTGGGAGGATTGCCTGAAACCAGAAGTTCAAGAACAGCCTGGGCAACTTGGTGAGACCTCATTTCTACAATAATTATTTTTAAAATTAGCCAGGCGTGGTGATGCACGCCTGTAGTCCCAGCTACTCGGGAGACTGAGGCAGAAAGATTGCCTGAGCCCAGCAGGTCAAGGTTGCAGTAGCCGTGAGCATGCCACGGTACTCCAGCCTGGATGACTGAGTGGGATGCTGACCCAATAAATAAATAAATAAATAAATAAATAAATAAATAAATCATGAGATAAGAATCACTTTTAATAATTTATTCTGGAACATTCATGTGCAAATGCAACTGTAGACAGTAGAACAGGGACTCTCCATCTCAGCACTGCTGACATCAGGCTTCTTTGTGGTAGGTTCTGTCCTGTGCACCCTGAGATGCTGAGCAGTATCTCTGGTCACTACTCACTATCCCCCAGCAGCACCCTTCCCATCCAGCTGTGACCACCCAAAATGCCTCCCGATGGTTCTAGACATCCCCCAGGGCAAAATCACTCCTGTTTGAGAACCACTGCTGTTGAACCTCAAGGAATGTGCACAGATTTTATTTTTTAAGTGGAAACCGTGCAAACATGTTCTTTTAACTGTATTTAACGCTAACCCTAACCCTAAACCTAACCCTAACCCTAACCTGGTCCTCAGACACTATCTAAAAACAATTGTTACTGACCAGGCACGGTGGCTCATGCCTGTCAACCCAGCACTCTGGTGAGGTGAGAGGATTGCCTGAGCCCAGGGGTTTGAGACCAGCCTGGGCAACTTGGCGAGGCCTCGTCTCTACAATAAATCCAAAAATTAGTCGGGTATGGTGGCACAAACCTGTAGTCCCAGCTACTTAGGAGGCTGAGGCGGAAGGATCGCCTGAGCCCAGCAGGTAGAAGCTGTGATGGCCATGAGTGTGCCACTACAATCCTGTCTGGGTGGCAGAGTGAGACTTTGACTCAAAAAAAAAAACGAAAAAAAACAATTGTTACGAATTGCCTATAGTGTAATCAACCAAACACATATTGTTATTTCCTCCTGGTTTTTAGTAAACCACCATACGTGCTTATGATAATATTTTTTGATTGTTTTAAAATATTCTAGCCTTTGACCCAATAATTCCACTTCTTAAAAAAATCTATACATCAGAAAGTCTGAAATGTAAAGAAAGCTACATGCACAAAGATGTCCAACATAGTGTTTCTATAAATAATTAACACTCGAAAGCAACTTAAATTAAGAATAGGAAAGTGGTGTCAAGATACATGTTTCATTCATCAGTAGAAGATGTTACAACCTTCAAAAATTATGGCTACAAACCATATGAACAGCTAGGGGAAATGCTTTATCTTATGCCACCAAGTAGGCAAAAGAGGGATTCAAATTCGATTACAAAGTTCAATCTACAGGGAAAAAAAATTGTAATGCATAAAAAGAACAGTGCTCAGACTGGGTACAGTGGCTCAAGCCTATAATCCCTTGGGAGGCCAAGGTGAGAGAATTGCCTGAGCCCAGGTGTTCGAGACCAGCCTGGGCAAAGTGATGAGACCTCGTCTCTACAATAAATCAAGAAAAATAGCCAGGCTCGGTGGCTCAGCCTGTAATCCCACGCTTTGGGAGGCCGAACTGAGTGAATTGCCTGAGCCTGCAGGTTTGAAACCTGCCCGGGCAACTTGACGAGACCTCATCTCTACAATAAATCAAAATTAGCTGGGCATGGTAGTGCACGCCTGTAGTTCCAGCTACTTGGAAGGTTGAGGCGGAAGGATCACTGGAGCCCAGCAGGTCGAGGCTGCAGTGGCCGGGAGTAGCCACTGCCCCTCCAGTCTGGGTGACAGAGTGAGACTCCAACTCAAAAAGAAAAATTAGCCAGTCATGGTGGCGCACGCCCGCCTGTAGTTCCAGCTACTTGGGAGGCTGAGGCAGAAGAATCACCTGAGCCCAGCAGGTCGAGGCTTCGGTGGCTGTGAGCGTGCCACTGTACTCCAGCCTGGGCAACAGAGTGAGAATCTGACTCAAAAAAAAGAGAACAAGGCTCACACATTAACTGCTTCAAAACCGGAAGATCATGGATAATTTTATTTTTCTATGGCCAACTGGGGTAGTTGTTAATTTATCAAGACAGTCGCCTCTGTTCTACAGAAATCGAGGAAGCCAGAGAACAGTCCAATATGTTTGTCATGGCTACATCTGGATCCAGTTCTCAGCGCGATGTCCTCACTAGGTGTGTACAGGTCCCCAAATCCTCCAGGTTTGGTCTACTCAACCATAAAATTTGGATGATGAAAAGTTTTTCTCTCGAAGGGCAGTTGGAGAACTAAATGAGATACAGGGAAAATGCATGACCCATTGTGTCTGCTCAATAAAAGTGGACGATTCTCTGGCCTGTGGAAATGTACAATGTGTTTGGAAAAACTCAGGTGAGTTGCTCTTTATTACTTTCATTTCCTTAAGAAGTTTTCACAAACCAAAAGAAATAACACTTTCAAAACACTGGCTTCCAACACTGATCTTTATACCCGTCTCTATGAAGTTTTCATAGATTTGTTGTTGCTGTTGTTGTTTTTTGAGTCCAAGTCTCACTCTGTCAACCAGGCTGGAATGCTGTGACACTCTCACGGCCACTGCAGCCTTGACCTGCTGGGCTCAGGTGATCCTTCCTCCTCAGCCTTCCAAGTAGCTGGAACTTCAAGTGTGTGCCACACAGCCCAGCTAATTTTTTGATTTATTGTAGAGACTAGGTCTCACCAAGTTGTCAAGGCTGGTCTCGACCCTCTGAGCTCAGGTAATCCTCTCTCCTCTGCCTCCTAAAGTGCTGGGACTCTAGGCATGAGCCACTGCGCCTAGCTGATTTGTTTTTCATGGTTTGTTTGTTTTTTTTTTTTTTTTTCATTTAAAGGATGATCCTTAGCTGGGCTCAGTGGCTCAGCCTGTAATCCCACACCTTGGGAGGCTGAGGTGAGTGGATTGCCTGAGCCCGCAGGTTCAAGACCTGCCTGGGCAACTTGGTGAGACCTCATCTCTACAGTAAATCAAAAATTAGCCGGGCGTGGTAGCGCGCGCCTGTAGTTCCAGCTACTTGAAAGGCTGAGGCGGAAGGATCGCCGGAGCCCAGCAGGTCAAGGCTGCGGTGGCCGGGAGCGGCCACTGCACTCCAGTCTGGGCGACAGAGTGAGACTCCAACTCAAAAA